>MU788077.1:2750-53548 GCA_026770625.1 Nicotiana glauca | reverse complement strand
ACCACCCCTCTCCCCCCGGGCCATTTTGTGGATAAAATTTAATAAATAAGAGAATCACTAAAGTAAGAACGGATAAGAATATTAGAGACGGTCAAGTGTCAAGACACAGTTGCATGTAGCTTTCCCAATTTCTTTAGAGTAATATTACTTATATGCTAGCTAGATCGGGGATAATATTTCAATTTTCAGGTATCCTCCATCCAACTCGGCGTAAAGATAAATTATAGTCAAGATAGAATATGAGCCTCAGTGGATTAGCTGAAAAAAGTTGCTTTTATGTGTTTTAACTAGTTTTATTAATAAGTAGTTACGTATTTAATAGATGTGCTGAAGCAAAATGGAATTATTAAGTTATTTGATAAAAAAGTATTGATAAGTATTTTTTTTATTAAAATAACGGAAATATACTCCTCTTCTTGTTCAAAATTTTGGCAAACCCAAACTACCACTACCATTGGTTTATCAATAGACTTTCGCTTATCTCTCATCATCGTTACTGCATGTTGAAATTGATATTTTTTTGGGACAATTTGAATTTTTCCACTGATTGATTGAATTTAGATCAATATGAATAAGGGGTTTATTTAAAACTATCCAGCAATCCCAAAGGATTCTGTTCACTCAGCGGTACAATTTAATTTGTAACGTGCTTATAAACACGTGAGTTAAATTGATCCAAGAATATAAAATGACTAAGAACAAAAATAAATTAACTAAGAGCACTTGAAGAAAATACAAGGTTTTTTGAAGTGAGCTTTTCCGGAAGCAAAAATAAGAACAAAGTATTAACCAAAAATATGTTAATAGAAAGTAAGAATAAGTTTAACTTTTCTTATACAAAAATTCCCTCTACAATGAGTACAAATTCCTTTATTTATAGCTAAATTCAGAGAGATAAGATCCTCAATCAAGCTCTTATTTAATATGAATAAAGACTACTTTTGATAGTTGCATAATGGTTGAGTATAAATGCAGTTCTTTTTTATAACGGACGCTCCTTGAATGTTGCCTTCTTCAACCGATACCTCACTTTAAAACTTCCGTCTCCGGATTCAATATCATCGGAACCCACACAACACTGATCACTTGCTTGTCACCGATACTTGCTATTTGCTGACTCATACCGTACATGTCTTTACTGCCATATGTTAACTCGACGAACGTCCACCTGTCATTTATCAATTTTACCCTATACAGATGGCCCTCTACTTTCGGTGACTAAACTTGATATTACGGAGAAGTAGATAAGACTCATTTTCTTGGCGGGAAAGTTCCTAAATGATTTATGACACTTTAAAAGACGTATGTCTCCATTGCATTTAATACTTTCACCACTTACCTAGGTAATGATGGCCTTGCATTCTACCGCCTATAAACTTCTCCCCTCATCATCACTTTAACAAACCTTTCTCCTTCGAATTTTCTTAAAGCTTTTCTGCGACTTCGCCTTTCTCAAAAAAACATTCATACTTACACTTTCCATCACCATGTCTCCTACTATCTCTTCCTCCGGTTACACAAGCTGTTATATCGGAGGCGGCCCATCCAAGAAGAACAAGTCTAAGGAACCCGATGTCGATCCTACTTCTACCAACACGATCATCCCTTTTCTATTAAATTTTGAAACGAATATTCATGTTCAACAATAATCCTCTAACCCAAAAAATGACAGAAATAAGGTTGTTGGCAAATAGCCTTCTTCTATTTGCCCAGCTAGTAGTCTTGTTGTGAATGAACATTGTGGTTGGAACAACATTTAAAATTTCTCCTCTAATAAAGTGGAAAAGATAAATTTTAGTAGACCAGAGTACATGTACGTTTACACGTACCCTTTAACTTTAAGGTTTGTCAAACAAATAGAAACCATCATCTTGGAGTTTTGCTAGAACTACCGTGTCTGCTTAGTCCAAGTAGGACCATTAAAATGGAGAACGGTAGCTTGTCTTCGGTACTTGTGTTCCCGAGCCATTGAGACACTTACCTTTACTTATATGATCAACCTCTACGCTCCAAGGTGTAACGACCCGACCGATCGTTTTGAACTTTTGCACTTTGATCGTCAGTTCTCAGACATGATTTGCCCGTGTTGCATATTATGACTAATGTGGATCGTTGGTTTTGGGTTGTCAGTAAAAAATGGGATGAATTTGAAAGAACAGTTTCAGTTGAAAGCTTTGAATTTGAAAGGTATGACCGAGAGTTTATTTATTTGTATATGAGCTCGGATCGGAGTTTTTATGGTTTGGTTAGCTTCGTTAGATGATTTGTGACTTAGAAGTGTGATCGAAAGTGATTTTGGAGGTCTGGTGTAGAATTAGGCTTGAATTGGCAAAGTTAGTATTTTGGCGAATTGCGGTTGATATGTGAGATTTTGATCAGAGAGTCGGAATGGAATTTTGAGAGTTGCTGTAGCTTCGTTAAGTGATTTGGGATGTGTGTGTAAAGGTTTAGGTCATTCGGAGGTGTTTTAGTCGGGTTTTTGATCAAATGCGTAATTCGGAAGTTTTAAAAGAACTTAGGCTTGAATCCGATGTAAATTGATGATTTTAGTATTGTTTGATGTGTTTTGACGATTGGAGCAAGTTTAAATGATGTTTTAGGATGGGTTGACACTTTTGGTTGAAGTCCCGGGGGCCTCGGGGTGATTTCGGATGGCCATCGGGATTGATTTTGGATTTGTGAGATTGTTGGTTTGTTGATATCTGGTATTTTCGCATCTGCGGAAAAAGGGGCCGCAGAAGCGGTTCCGCAGATGCGAAGATTGGAGCGCAGATGCGAGTGTTGGTCAATTAGAGAATTTCCACAGAAGAAGATGGTTTTCCGCAGGTGCGGTAATCGACCGCAGAAGCGGTCCGTGTGTGGGAGGGATGTTCCGCAAAAATGGGTGATTGACCGCATAAGCGGTGTTCGCATGAGCGAGATTTGACCGCAAAAGTGGTCCTGGGCATAGTGAAGATATGCATAAGCGGATGTAGAACCGTAGAAGCAGTAGTCGCAAATGCGGTAAGGCAACCGCAGATGTGAAAATGCCTGTTCAGAGAAGGGTTTTAAAAGCCCATTTTGTTCCGCGAGTGAAGGGTTATTTCCACCATTTTTGAGCAACCTTGAGAGCTTTTTGACGGAAATTGAAGAGGGTCTCGACTAGGATTGATTGGAGGTGAGTTCTATGATCTTAAAACACGATTATTATGTGAAATTAACCTTGCAATTTATGGAAATTAAGCCTAAAATTGAAGAACTAGGTCTTGAGTCTTTGGTATGTCAAATTGGGATTTAATGGGTCATTTGAGCTCGGATTTGAGAGTTCTTGGTATGTATGAACTCATGAGAAGATAAGGAATCTATTAATGTTAAGATTTTTGAGATTTGAGAAGTGGGACCGAGGCTCGAGTTTTGGTAATTTGGGGATTTGTGCCCGTTATTGATTGTTTTCTCTTGGGCTTTGTTCCCTTAGCATATTGTGATGTATTCGCTCTGTTTTTGGATAGATTTGATGCGCGTGGAAGCCGATTTGAGAGAAAAAGGCATCGTGAGCTCGAGATTTTGCCGGTTCGAGGTGAGTAATGATTGTATATGATATCCTGAGGGTTTGAAACCCTGGACTGCACATCGTAGTGTATATTGAGGTGATTTGCACGCCGGATAGTGAGCGTGGGGTAGAGCACCGTTGGGGATTGTGACTTGGTCAGTCCCGATTGATAATTTTACTGCGTATTTGACTGGAACTTATTTGTTATTATCATGGTTTGGGCTGATTGCCATATTTTGGGATTAATGCCGACTACTTGAGTCCTCCGTGGATTTTTATCACTCTTTCCTCACTATTTGACATACTACTTGAACTCAGTCCTGTTGATTATACTATTTTACAAACTCAGCCACGTTAATTGCATTTTGAGACTTAAATGACATTTCCACTGTTGTTTGGATGAGCACTACTATTTATTGATGCCCGAGAGGCTTATGATATTTTCTAGACTGAGGAGGCTTTCAGGCCTTGTGTGTGATGTGAGGAGGCTTTCAGGCCTCGTGTGTGATGTGAGGAGGCTTTCAGGCCTCGAGTATGATGTGAGGAGGCTTTCAGGCCTCGAGTGTGATGTGAGGAGGCTTTCAGGCCTTGTGAGTGATGTGAGGAGGCTTTTAGGCCTCGAGTGTGATGTGAGAAGGCTTTCAGGACTCGTGACTGATATGAGGAGGCTTTCAGGCCTTGTGTGTGATGTGAGAAGGCTTTCAGGCCTTATTTTATATGCCACGAGGTGGCTTGATATTGCGCTTGGGCCGTAAGGGGCCCCTACCAGAGTCTGCACACTCCCAGTGAGCACCGTCAACGATATATGAATCGGGCTACACACCGCAGCGAGATGTGGATCGGGCTATACGCCGCAGCGGTTACTATACGATACTATTCTGAGAGAGAGAGCCCGAGGGGCTGAGAGTGTTCTAAGAGTGAGCCCGAGGCGCTGGTACTGTTTTGAGATATTGCCCGTGGTGCGAACTTTCTTGTGCTCATCTTGCATATCTACTTGCCTTTTTACCTGTTATATTGTGGTATGTGTGCCCGAGGGGTGGATTTCCTGTGCTTATCGGTACTAACTATTTTGAAATCATTTCGTAACTGTTGAAAATATCATTTTCAAAAGAGATTTAAACTCAGCCAAGATATTTCAAAAGATTTCACAGCTTTACTGTTTTTTTCAAAGGATTGTACCCTGCTTCTATACAACATGATGGTTTGCCTTACGTGATTTCTTACTACTCAGTTGTTATTTACCTTTATTACTCACTGAGTTGGAGTACTCACTTTACTCCATGCACCTCGTGTGCAGATGCAGGTATCTATTCACCCGGTAGCGGGTTTGGGCCGATCAGAGGCAGAGTTACATGAGTTAAGGAGGTGACTGCCAACGTTCGCATCACTATGTTTTCTCTCTTTTGTTCATTAATCCGGTTTTGTATATTCTAGGCCTTGTAGTGGATTTACATCTGATAGATGCTCGTGACTTGTGACACCCCGATTAGGGATGTGTTGGGTTGTATTTCTGCTAATTAATATTATGAAGTCATATTTAAGCTGCTTATTTATGTTTTTCTATTTTTGAAAAGACGAGTTGGATTAGTTGGCTGGCCTCGTCCTCACGAGAGGCACCATCACGACCAGTGCGGGGTTTGGGTCGTGAAATAATAATTTTTCATTGAGGCATGATCAAATCCGTAAACACGGTCACAATGCCATCGTCACCATCATTAAATATGACAACAACCATGCTAGATGGAGAGGTTCGTTGTCATCGCTCCCGGAGACATTCTACCAGCGTCAGAATCTCCTAACCCCGAATCCTGGAACTATAAGTTTTTTGAATATTCCATTTTTACTATGTTAAAAGAAATTCCCCTTTTTTCTAACTTTCCCTTCTCTTATTTCAGCCACCTGTTGGGTTCCTCCATTGGTTGAGAACCTAACCCAATGGGTGATACCGGACTCATGGAAGCGGAAGGAATATCAAACAGGTTTAAATGGAAGACCAAAAACCATGGTGAATAAGACTTTCCTTATTCATTTTTAAAATTTTCCAACTTTATGCGACATTAAACTTTTGAACTTTTTCCACAATACTTAGGCATTCTGAAGGGGTTTTTTATCTGCCTCACTGTCGAGGTCTCACATGACTTGAAGGTGGCTCAACAACGAATTCAAGAAGCCCTTGATCGGAATAGGGCTCGTGATGCTGCTCTTGCTTCCGGTGAAGGACCATCTTCCCTGGGTTCCTAGCCCAAGGGGTAAAATCCAAAAAGAAAATGTACCTCCAAGGATGAGGCTCAAGAGAATCCTTCAATAGAAGAAACCTCGTTTGGAGTGGAAGAAGAAATTCCCCAGCTCAGCCGAATGACCTTAAAGGATTCTTTATATAGTTATACATGGTTGAAAATTTCGAGTCCCGCTTCAAGGTTCTAGTTGCCGCCTTCGGTTAGAGGGATTCTACTTCTATTGTCCCTCCACCTTCTAGTTCAACAACGAATGTTGCATCATCAACTCATGCCTCACCACCGACCCAAATTGAAAAAGTGGAAGATAGATGTTCCCCTTAGTCACCCAATTAAGGTAACATAGAAAATAATTTCTCGACACATATCTAAAACCCTAATGGTAAACGTAGTGTTACTTTTTCAGCTTTGAATGAGTGTCATTTACTTTTCATGCCAGTGGGAGTTGCCACCTACTTAAAGCCTTTGGCTTCAAATGAGGACATGACAAAGATGGATGCTCTTTCTACGGAGTGTCTGATCAATAACAACATCCACTTTGTTGCTCATGCATCATCTTATTCTTCTCCATCTTCTTTTCCTTTTCACATGTTAACATTATCTTCAATAACTTTAATCTTTGACTTTACAAGCTAACCTCCTCGCTTCCAAAGGCTTACAAAAAAATAATCCTAGTCAAAGAGACACTTGTTGACGGGAAGGATCAAATTGCTACTAAATAGGACCAACTCGCTCAGTGCCTCCCGACTTTAGAAGTGGGCAAACTTAATGCCCAATTGGAGCAAACTGAGTAGGAGATAATGGCCCATAGCCAAGAGACCACTCTGTTGCATGTTGAGCTTACTGAGCTGAAATGACTAAGTGGGCTCAACTTCAAGATGTTATTACTTTCGCAGCCGAACGAGAGTCTGCTTTCATGGAACAAATCAACAATCTAGAAGCAAACTTATGTTCTAAAACTAAAGAAGGTGATGCGGCCGAGGAGAATAGGGCAAGAATGGAAGAAAGATTCAAAAGGGTCATGGAGCAAAATCACGAACATACGAAGACTAATACTGACCTTTGATGGACCTATGACATATTAAGTGTTGAAAATGATTGGCTACAATCAAAAGTTAAAGGCTCCAAACCGAACTACGGGACCAAGAGGATTATTTCCTTCTTGAGAAAACTCATACGAATATAGATGACTGCATTGTTGAAGCCCATGACTTGGAGACAACCGCCGTCCAAAATATTCCTGCCCACCCCATTGCTTCAAGCTCCTCGAGCACTTGCTCTATATCCTCGGAAACTTAGGACGAATATTAAGAAGAAGAAGAAGAAGAAGAAGAAGAAAAACAAGGATGAAGGTGCTGAAGTGGATGTTGATCAACCTTCACCTTCAAAAGTTGTAGCAGAGAATTCTCATCCTCTAGGCTGTGTTGATAAAATAAATTAATGTATAATTGTTTCCCTTTCGTAATGATGCCGAAACTTCTATCAAGTTCGGTATTTTGAAATAAAAGACATATTTTACTTAACTTCTATGCAAAAGACACCTTTTTATTTTTGCATCGACAAAGTTCGACAATTTTAATATCAAATAACTTTAATACCGGGCATACATACTTATGATATTTGCCCTTTAACTATGAGGATTTTATAAGAGTGAATTCTTATGTTTATGGTACTCTTGAAGAGGGCATGTCATGTTCATTCTGGCACAAGCATTTGAAGTATTAAATAACATTCAAATGAGGGAAGACCATATAATATCATTTGGATGAGAAATAAGATAAAAACCCTGGGACTTTAATTTATTCCTTCAATTTCCAAAAGTACATTTACATTAGAAAAAAAATTCTACATTCACTTAAGAAAATAAATCTGCCAATACATGTGGCTAACTAGTACTTTTTATTTCTACGAAGTTGATTATCCAGTCACCAGTCCTGATTCGAGGTCTTTCAAAATAATTGAACTCTTAAGTTCAAAATAAAGCTTCTGGTTCTAACAATTCCCCTTACCATTAACACTTTTAGTGCTATGATATATAATAGTTCCCACGATGTTCGGATGCAAAGTATGAAAATTTGAATACTAGAGTTCTTATTGTTGTCAACAATCTATCTTCGGAGTATTAAAAACCTTGCTAGGAAAACCCAATTTGGACAAAAATTGGACGAAGGAAAAAAGAGTGCAGCACATACTTTCAGTATCATCAAGGATCTTCAACAATAATACCCTTTTAGGCGAGTTGCGTTCCAATTTCTTGGTAGCTTTACTCATTCATGATTTTGCAGTTGATATGATACTTTACCGGTTATAGCTGAAACCCGGTTAGGTCCTTCCTAAGTTGATCCCAGTTCCAACATTGATTTCCCGAGTATTATGAGCTACCTTCCGTAAAACCAAATCTCCAACTTTGAAATAATAAATATTTTCTATATGATTATAGTAATGTTCCATCCTTTCCTTTTGTGACACCATCATTACTTCAGCTAAGTTTCGATGCTCCTCAAGAAAGTCCAATTTAATCAACATTGCTTCATCATTTTTCTACTAGTTACCTTATGGTCGGTTCACTAATCTCCATCGGAATCAAAGCTTCCGCACCATATACAAGGGAAAAATGTGTTTCTCATGTGCTCAACTTTTCCATCGTTCGATATGCCCACAACACTCCCAGTAGCTCTTCTTGGTTGGTTCAATCTTCTTGACTGTTAGCACTTGGATGATATGGGGAGGATGTGATCCTTTTTATATTCAATCCTTTTAGAAATTTTGTAACTTTGGAACCTATAAATTGTGGCTCATTGTCACAAGTAATTTCTTTTGGTTCTCCAAACCGGCAAATGATATGATCCCAAATATAACCAATCACTTCTCAATCTCCAATATTCTTGAAAGCACTAGCTTCAACCCACTTGGTGTAATAATCAGCTAAATCTTAAAATAAAATCTACCTGCATGTGCCCTTGAGGTAGATAACCGACTATATCCATCGCCCATTTTATGAATGGCCACAGCGATACCATTGAATATAGAAGCTCCGTCGGCTGGTGCATTAATTGATCATGATGCTGACACATCAAATTTTTCTATAAATTCCTTTGCGTCTTGTTCCATCCGGGGCCAATAGTCACCCGCCCTTATCAATTTGAGAAACATTGAGTTTGCACTGCTGTAATTTCTACAAACCCCTTCGAAAACTTCTCTCATTATATAATCAGCCTTTGATGTTCCTAAATATCGAGAAACGATCCTTGGAAATACCTTCGCTATAATTGTCCATCAACAAGATAATACCAAGCAGCTTTTGTTCGTACTGACCGAGAGGCTTTAGAATCTTCAGGCAATTTTTCATTCCTTAAATATTATATAGACTCGTTTCTCCGATCCCAGATTAGGTTGGTTTAGTTAGTTTGCAATACCTATTCACGTCTAGGACTGGATGCAATAGCTGAACAACTGTATCGAAATTAGATCCTTTCATTTTTGTGTACGATCCAAAATTGGCCAACGTGTCCACATCCACATTTTTGGGGATATGAATCACCAACTACTCCTTGAACAAGGAAAGTAAAATTTGAACTTTACTCAAGTATTTCTGTATGAACTTTTCTTTGGTATCAAAGATTCCATAAATCTTATTTACTACCAACCGAGACTCGCATTTTACTTAAATCACCTCGGAGCCTAGACCCCTGGCCAATTCAAGTCCTGCAACCAAAGCTTTATACTGGACTTCGTTGTTAGTTAATGGAACAATTTTAATAGCCTATCTTAGGGTTTTTTCCGAAGGAGTGATTAGTACAATTCAATTATTGGAACCTTTTACATTGGAGGACAGCCCCCGATACCAAAATTGGTTCTTTAGCAGCTAAAGGCATCATTCCCGTGCTAAAATCAGCCACAATGTCGCCCACAATTTATGACTTAATAGAAGTCTGAGGTTTATATTCTATATCAAATTCACTAATTTCAACCTCTCATTTAGCTAGTCGACCCGATAAATCAGGTTTATGAAGGACATTCCTCAGGGAAAATATCATCACAACAACTATTGGGTGGCAATAAAAGTAGGGTCTAAGATTTTGAGAGGCAACTACGAGAGTTAGAGCCAACTTTTTCAGGTGCGGGTATCGTGATTCCGAACCTAAAAGTATCTTACTAACATAATACATAGGAAATTGTGTACCTTCTTCCTCCCAAACTAGAATAACAGTTACTGCAACTTCCAACACTGATAAATAAATCAACAACTTGTCCTCCCTCCTTTGGTTTGGACATTAAGGGAGGACTCGACAAATACTCTTCAAGTCTTTCAACGTGTTCTAGCACTTTGGCTTCCATGAAAAGTCATTCTTCTTCTTCAATAGTGAAAAGAAATGATGGCATTTCTCTGAAGACCTCGATATAAATCTGCTCAAGGTCCCCAACCTACCAGTTAAATTTTGCACCTCCTTTACACTTTTAATTTTGTCTGGGACATCTTCTATGGACTTGATCTTGTCAGGATTTAATTTAATTCCTCTTTGAGAGACCAAGAAGCCAAGAAACTTCCCGGACCCAACTCCAAAAACTCACTTCTCCAGATTAAGATTCATGTTTTGTTTCCTCAAGGTGCCGAATGTTTCATCAATATGAATCAAATGAGCCTCTGCACTAACAGAATTAACCAACATATCGTCAATGTATACTTTCATAGTTTTCCAATTTGATGTTTGAACATCCTATTAATGAGCCTCTAATAAATGGATCCAACATTTTTTAGCATTAAAGGCATCACATTATAGAAAATATATGCCATAGTTTGTGATGAATGGGGTGTTTTATTGATCCTCTTGGTGCATCATAATTTGATTGTACCTATAATATGTGTCAAGAAAACTCATCAACTCATGCCATCGTAACATCAATCATTAGTCAATATTTGGAAATGGAAAGGAATCCTTAGGGTAAGCCTTATTTAGATATTTATAGTCTATACACATCCTAAGCATATTATTTTGTTTTAGGTACAACTACTACTACGTTAGCTAACAAATCAGGATAACTTACTTTACATATAGAAATTATGTTTAATAACCTGGTTGCTTCTTCTGTTACAAACCTACTTTTGACTTCAATCATCGGCCACTTATTTTGCTTTACTGGAGGGAAATTAGGATCCAAACTTAACTTATCTACATACCATAAATGAGACCATGCAAAACAATCAAATGTTAGCCTTTAAAAATTTAATAATTCTAAAAATGAGATCGAGGCTCAACCCCATTCCCAAGTAAACCTTTTTATCAGGGAATTTTATAAGCAAAGAAATTTTTTCAAGTTCCTCTACGATTGACTTTGTTACAACCATTTCTTCCGGTACCTGGAAGGATGTAGGCACCTGATAAAAATCTGGTGTCTCCTCCTCTCCATTACCTTCAACCGGGATCGGAAAGGAAGTAAACATCAGTTTCCTGTAGTTTCTATTTGTTGGTTCCCTCCAATTTGATGCTAGATAAGTTGACTGATATTCATTTATCTCGTAGCAGATTGATCACCTCTAATTTATTTGATTTCATCTGGTCTAGGGAACATTAGCAATTGATTGTAAGTTGATGGCACGACCTTCATTTCATGAATCTATGGTCTAACACGGATCACCTTTTTATAGCCCATATTGGTATCCACACCTCGAACAAAGTGGTTTTTTAACCCTTCAGCATGTGTAGGGAGTACGATCTCCCCTCGGGTCGTTACGCTTGTTAAGTTAAATCTAGCCAGAAGTTTTGTTGCCGGAATTATGTTTGTAGTTAACTTTGCTTGTTTCAAGAACCTCAATTGAATGATATTGGCTGAACTACCCGGATCAACCAAAATACATTTAATTCTAAAATCTAAAATGATTAAATATATAGAACATTATTATGCGGTAAAATAAGGTTGTCACCATCTTCCTCCATGAAAGTGTTTTTATCATCTTCAGATGCTTCTCCGATTCTCTTGCCATGAGCTACCAATATCTCCATCTTCTTTGCTACCGAAAACATCACCCTATTTATTTCCATCCGACCAACGATCATGATTATTAATAAATGGGGTGACCCTACGGCTAGTTTTGTCAGTTCTGTGGCATCTCGATTCCTCCCATAATTGCTCTTAGCCCAGTCACTCAGTCTCTAAGGTAACTATTTTTCAACAATACCGCCACCTCTTCACAACGGTGTCAGTATTCTCCAGTCCTGTGGCCATGTGTTCCATGGAATTCCCACCACAAACTAGGATATTTTTTACTGGGATTCGATCTAATTGGTTTCAGAAACCTTGACACCTCGATATATCTCAAAGCTAAAACTAACTCTACCAAACTGACGTTGAAATTGTAATCCAGTAACTGGGATATCCTTAATCCTGGGACCCTAATGGTTATTTATCCTTCAAAGTATTACTACTCCGACCATAATCCATCCTTCTATCCGGTCCAAATCTTTCGAATAACTAAAAGCATTTAGCTCCACGCCCATTAGATCATTCATTTGATAAATAAGGTTGAGAACGACTCTTGGGTGATCTCCAATCTGCATCAGAATCATTTTTGAACTTTTCCTAGTTTCAATCAATGTTACAATCCTTGGATGACGTCGAAGAACTCAATGGATCATCTTCAATTCTGATTTTTGATTCATAAAATTATGGACATTTACCCATGTGGTTTCTAGAAATTCGAATAGGCACTCATTCAACTTCCTGGAGGAACCAGATCTTAAAGTATTGAGGCCTTTGGTGAACGCCTTTGTTGACCATTTATATGGTACTACCAACACAACATCCTCTTCTTTTGGAACCGGATCACAAACTCTCAAAGCAATTTGAATTCTCCTTGAGTGATCTTTATTATAACTGCCGTCCTAGCTTGGATTTTCCTTGCCCCAACATGAGCTTTGATAAAGGAATCTACAAGCATTTTAAAAGAAATAGTGCTCCCTTTGTTAATATTTAGGTAAAAGCGAGTATCGCATTAAAGCTCTCTTTGTTAATGTTTAGCCAAATTTGTTTAGAAAAATAGATTCGACTGCATGCATAGCCAAATTATTTTCCTTTACAACATAGTGTAAGTTTTGATGTGCTACTATAGATCCAAAGTTTTATCATACTTCGGAATTTCTGGCACCTTGAATCTTTTTTGAATCAAACCTGGGGCCGCACTTAATTTAAATGGCAGCTGAGTATACTTCTTTGAATCAAGGCCCTTCAATGCCGAAGGTACCCCTGGGATCTAATTCATCAAACCGTGGAATTCATTGGTGTTTTGATCCATCCGATCATTAATTTTCCTTGTGAACCTCATGAGCTCTATTTTAAAAGGGATCATTTGTGTTACTATTATTCCCGGATCCACCGCCAGCACCACTTTCTTCGGTAACAATAAATCCAAACTCCTTTCTTGGAGTGGTGTTTTCAGTTCTTTATCTTGTTTGATCTACAAATATGTTGGGAGGGTCTCGAACTCCTCAATTGGAATTATTTGAGGCAACCAAAAGTGTTTTCTAGAGCTAAGTCATTATCTGGTCCTCTCATGGGAGATTATTCAAGATTTACCTTTGCTATGCTCTTAAAACTTTCATGGTTTTGACAACATGCTCATCCTCCATATCATCAGTGGTAGGACTCCTCCATGCCAAGGATTTAATTCTTCCCGAATCGGAGTTGTCTCATCTCTCTCATTGAAGGTTTCACTGGTTGAATCATCACGTTGATTTCCATCATGGAAAATATCCTCATGCTCGTTGTTTGTCCCAACATTGAGTGAGTTATTAGAATCATTAGTTGCCACATCTGTTTTTACTTTACTAAAGAAAAAAATTAAAATATGTTAGTAACAGACGAATGGATCAAAGTAACACCACAATAGCCTATACCCCATGGTAGGCGCCAAACTATTTACCAGTAAAATGGTATAATTAAATTTGTAATGTGGTTTATAGACATGTGAATTAAATTGATCCAATAATATAAAATAAATAAGAACACTTGAAGAAAATATAATCCTGGTTATGAAGTCAGCTTTTCCGGAAGCGAGAATAAGAACAAAGTAGTGAGCAAAAAGATGTTAATATAAAGTAAGAATAAGTTAATCCTTTTCTTGTACAAAAATCCCCTCTCTAGAATGAGTACAAATTCCCTTATTTAAAGATAAATTCATGGAGACAAGATCCTCAAATCAAGCTCCTGTTTAATATGAATAAAGACACTTCTTGATAGCTGCATAACGATAGAGTATAAATGCAAAGATTCATTGTAACGGTCGCTCCTTGAATGCTGCCTTCTTCAACTGATACCTCAATTTCTAACTTTTGTCTTCGGTTCCAATGTCTTAAAAACCCATAAAACACTGGTTACATGCTCGTAACTGGTACTAGCTATTTCTTGGCTCACGTCTTACCTGTCTTCAGTGCCACATTTCAAATCGATGAACATCCATATGTTATTCATCAATTTTACCCCATACAGATTCCATATTTAAAGTTAATATTGACTTTCTTATGTAAGGCCGCACTTCAATTTGCTATAGTGAACGGACCACAACAACTACCAATAAAAATAAAATCAATTTAATTAAAATAGTAAACAATCCATAAAAACTATTTCCTCCGCCATCTCTACAAAGCAACCACCATGAACATAAATCAGACTCGGGTTGGCCCAAAGGAGAGATTAAATTTTCTAACCAATTGAGATCTTCTTTTATCTTTTTTTTTTCCCTTTGTTTGATCTAGATGTATAACGAACCAGCTTGTCATCTTGTGTATTTAAGCCTTGTTCCCCTATTTGATGCTTCTCGTATGCTTGGTTTTTGTTTTGTGACTTAAAGAGATAGCTAGATTGGTTTCGAATTTTTTTTTGAATGAATTGGAACACTTAGTTCTATTAATGGATGCCTAAGTTATAAGAGTTAACCGATATTTGACTTTTGAGAAAACGATATTGGATTGGTATTTTGATGGTTTTGGTAGGCCTGGATGGTGATTTTGAACTTAGATGTATGTCCAAATTTGGATTTGGAGGTTCCTTGATGTTTTGGCTGTAAAAGTTGGAAAGCTGAAGGTTTGGAATGGTCATAAGTTGGATAGGGATTTTACTCTAGAATATCGGGTTTGTTATATCATTTGGGACTTGGAATAGGTTCGTTATGTCATTTGAGACATGTGAGCAAAGTCTAGTTGCATTTTGAGTTGGTTTGATAGGAATCAGATGCATGGTTAAATGTTTAGAAGCTTATGAACTTAAGAGAAGTTTGATTGCTGGTTTGATCATTGATTCATAGATTTGGTGATCTTTCATGTGGGGGGAAGTGCCAGATCTTTACGGATCATAAGAGCTTGTGGTGCTTGATGACACAGAAGGAGTTGAATCTTGAGGCTTTGGGTAGGTTCGAATAATGTTTACGGACTTGTTGGTATGATTTGAATGGGTCCCGGGTGGCTTGGCTAACTTTTGGACTACCCAAAGCTTGGTTGAATTGCTGATAACTGGTGATGTGTAGTGTGCTACACAATCTTCGAGTAGGTATCACGATATCAAAGTCTTATTTAGGTAGCTATGTTTTTGTTCTTCGAGTTCGCAAAAATTACATCATATCCGCGAAGTGTTGAGGTTGGTGGTCTTCGCGTTCGTGAGCGAAGGGCCTGTATTCGCATAAGAAGAGAGGTTGGCCGGTAGCCTGCTAGGGTTAGTCATCGCGTTCACGTGAACAAGTTGTGCTCGCTTAGGCTTGGGTTAGCAGTGCATGATGTTCACGGATAATTATCGCGATGGGTTCTTTTGACGCAGGAGCCAGTTTGTGCTTCACGAATGCAAGACATGGATCGCGCTCGCCAATGGTATCACTGGGATGACTATATGATGTTTTAATTTTGGGATTCAGACCTATTATTTCATATTTTAAGCCCTAAACTTTGAGAAGAATGATTTTTGAAGAGGATTTTCAAACAAGGTAATAGAGTAAGTAATTTTTATTTGATTTTCATATTATAAATTATTTCCTCGTAGATTATTACACATAGATTATGGCATTTGAAAGAGGAAATTGAGAATTTTGATTATGATTTTTGGAGAGTGAAAATTGGAGATTTGAGCATTCGAAGTCAGATTTGGATAAAACTTATGTATTCAAATGAGTATGAGGGATTTATGACTTTAGTCAGGTTCCAAAAAGCGAGTCCGGTTGATTTTTTTGGTTGAATTTGATAAAGACTGGAGCTTTATTTCTTGAGATTGAATCCTATAGCCTTGTTTGACGTTATTGAGTTGTTCTTTTTTTAGATTTAACCTATTCAAAGGCCAGTGTGAGAGCCAATGGCTTTTTGGAGAATTTATTTTCACGCTTTGATGTAGGTATATTGTCTAGGCTTTGCTTTAGTGTATTTTCCCCAGTGGACTACTACGATACATGCTATACATTAGGGGTGACACATGCACGTGGTGACGAGCGTATATGCGTAAACTGTAGTTACTCATGCTCCGGGTACACTTTAGGTTATTATGTGCCTTGTTTTGTTGACATGCCTCTGCATTGCCATATTTTCTCTACTTCTATGATTACTTGAGCTATTTATTCATGATAAATATTATGTCAAGGCTATGTGCTTATCCATCTGAAATATGATAGGGATATTTTTCTATGTTGAGCTTCTTGCCTTAATTATAGTCATATTTTCAGTCATGATATTATATCCGGATGTTATATCACCATCTTTGTATACTTCATACATATTATCTCATATACTGTTGGTATCCTTACTTGTGTGACACAAGTTTGAGTGTATTTGTGCCATGTTGCTATAATTTGTGAGGTAGCATTTTGGGATTTGAGTGAATTAATGGATGGACTAGGGCCATAGAGCTCTCTTAATATTGGTAGTGAGGTGATGCATATGCCAAGTCCCCTAATTGGCTTAGTGGTATTGATATTGAGGTGACGCGTGCGATAGGCTACTTGGGAAGAGTTATGATGATCGTTCACGTTAGATTCGATCAACGCTTGGGCTAGGATCAACCCCTCCCGGAGTCAGGTCATAACCCATGTTACTTTGGGTCCTATGAGTGCGGGCACTTGGTATATGCTTGATATTTTTGCTATAAATATATATATTTTTAGTGCATTTCTACCTTACATTTTTGTGTTTTGATGTTATGTGCAACATTTGAGATTAATTATATTTTTTTATCTATAGGATCATTGAAATATCAAGACGAGTGAAGGTTGCACAACATGGTGACAAAAATACAACAAAGGAGCACAAAAAGGCAAAGAAGCCAAACCAAGCGCTAGGCGAGGCGACGCCTAGCTTATTGCCATCTCTTGCTCGCGGTAGGCCACACTTCGTGATGCTCCAGGTGAGACCTGAAGCTGGTCCAGTGAGGTTAGTTGCCCTATCTTCCTAGTCCACAAATTAAAATGTTTCTTACTCGTTTTTGGAATTGTAGACTCCGATCTTAGCTTTGAAATACTTCCTTGGCGTGATTAGTGAGGGGTGGACACTAGTTGGAGGCAAAAACACTATGTGGAAAAACTTTGGAGGGGAAAATCATAGAGTTCTTTATCCCTTTATTCTCTCTTTGTAATTTGCATATACAAAATACTTGAATAATTATTACTTCGAACGTGAGTGGCTAAGCATTCTAGTTTCTAGGGTTGTAGTTTTCATGATTTTTAAAATTTTATTTCATCTTCATTAATTTGATTTATCATCTCGTGGTTATTTCATTAGTTATAGTTTTAACTAGTGAATTGTTGTAGCCACCAATTCACCCAATTATATATGCTATGCTTGGAAAAGACATGTTTTGATCATTGTAGAATTAAAGAAATCTTATTTCCGAACTTGTGGTTCGGGGAAGAATTTCAAGTTTAGGATAGTAATATACCTAACGGTCTTGCTTACTTGAACGCCATATTTTCTTCGTTCATGATAGATTCAATGCCATAGGAATATAGGATTGAAATATTTTGGATAGACAGATAGTATTATGGAAATAAGATACTTATACAAAATGATTTACTCAACTAGCAACCATAGATAATTCAGATTAAGAAGGTGTAATTACGAACTCAATAGGATTGATAAATCGACCACAACCTTGGAATCTTCATCTCCTTTGATAAAAATCCAACAACAACCTTTTGCATTCTTTTTAATTTAGTTGATTTCTCTTTTAAATTTTTCAATAGTAGATTGATAGAAAAAGCCAACACTTCTAATTACATTGGATAAAAAAGATTTTTTTTATCTTAGTTAACAATTATTATAAGTCTCTGTTGGTTTTACGTCCGACTTTTGAGTCACTTTATTACTTGACAGTCGCGTATACTTGTGTGTACTTGAAGAACCAACATTATTTTGGCATTGTTGTTGGGGACTTAGGAATTGATTGTTTAAGTGAGTTAATTTTTCATATTTTCTTGTTCGAGTTCTTGACTTGTTTGATTTACCTGATCTATATCAGGTACTTGCGAAGTGAATGTCTGGGAAGACGAATGAGGGTAAAGATAAACCCAAACCCTTTGAGAAAAAACCTGAGAGACTCTTTCATAAAAAAATGAAAGCAACTAAAGAAGTCAAAGAAGCCGAGAAAGCAGCAAAGGCGGCCGCAGAGGTTAAAGAAATCAAAAATCAACAAGCAATTGTTGAACTTTCCCAACCTATAAGAATGGCAAGCAAAGGAGACATCTGGAATCAAAGAGGAAAGAATGCCAAAACCTATAGAGGTGGATGATAAAAACATTGCCGAATTTGAGCGTGTAGCAAAATGGGTACCACCTCTTTTCCTCAACGACTAAGAAAGAAGAACGATGACCACATGTTTCACAAATTTCTAGATATGCTTAAGCAAATACATTTGAATAACACTTTGGTAAACATGCTCCATGATGTCCCAAAATATACTTAATACATCAAGGATATAGTGGCAAATAAAATTAGCTAAACTGAGTTTGAAAGCGTCGCGCTCATTGAGGAGTGCACTTCTAGGACTCAACACAAGATTTTGGAAAAGCTTAAGGATCCGGATAGTTTTACCTTCCTAGCAGACTTTATCATCTTGGACTATGTGGCTTATGGTCAAGTTCCTATCATAATGGAACGACCTATTTTAGCCACTAGAGATGACATTATCAATGTTCAAGTAGGTAAGATGATCATGAGGGTGGACAACAAAGAAGTAGTCTTTAATGTCTAATGAGACATTCAATTTCCTCATCATTACAAGGACCTTGGCATGATTTCTATGGTGGAAGTATACGTACCAACCTTGGGATGGGTGAATATACAGAGGATATGCTATGAGAATACCAGGTTGTAAGCATATTCACAATCTTGAGTATGAACCGGGTCAATTGGTTCTCTTGTTCAATTCGAGATTGAGACTCTTTTTGGGGAAGCTCAAATCGAGATGGTCGGGCCCATTTGAATTAGTGAGAGTCACTCCACACGGTGCAATTGAGTTACGAGTTTTAGAGAGTGAAAGAACATTCTTAGTGACCGAAGAAAGAGTAAAGCACATCTATGGAGGTGACTTTGATCGTCAAAAGTCGAAGTTGATACTCGCTAATGATTCGACAAGAGTCTACATTGTGATGCGAAATTAAATCAGGCACTTTGTGGGAGAAAACCTATGATGATGTTGTAATTGTCTCACCATGGAGTTAACTAAGGTGCTTGTTGGGGGGAAACTAAGTTTTAGAGTAGTTTAGCTTAGTTTTATTTTTTTGTTCTAATTTTGGGGAACTAATAAGTTGGTCTTGCGTGAGTTCGGAGGGTCCATTTTTCTATTTTCATAACCCGAACCCAATTTGATAAATAGCCTTAGGGGCTCAATTGAAGCGAATGTATGATGATTTTAGAAGAGGTAAGAGTATTTTAGAGAGAGAAAGAGGAAACCTAGTATTCTAATCACCCATTCTTTCACCCATCCTCAAGAATCAAGGAAGATAACCACTAGATTATCATCTATCTGGGTAAGTCCTACTCATAAGATTACATGAAATAGGTTATGAGTTCAAGTATATTGCGGGGTTGGAAATGGGTAGTTCTTGTTGAAATTAGTTGAGGGAGGAAGGGATTACCATTGTAAAGCTTTATCGTCTATTTTGCATCCTAAGTATTTGATAGAATTCCTAAGAGAAGTTACACCATGGGAATCCTTCTAATTATTAACTTATTTTTGCTATCTTCCTATATATTCTTATTTCTAGAAGTGTTAGGGTATTGTAGTAACTTTAGGAAATCTCAAACACGGTATGTTAGCTAAAGTTCTCTTTTAGAATCGAATTCCATGATGTCCCTGTGAGTCTCAAGTTCCTATTTCCCATGTTCCGGGTTATCCCTTATAGACTTTACTATTCCGAATAAGCTTATGTTAAAAGATATATACCATAAATATGTACCAAATACTCTTATCGTACTGTGTTCTCCTTTGGGAGTATGTTCAAATAAGACCAATGGGTCGAAACATTATGTTTCCAATCATGTCTTTATTGCAAGTTATTATGTCAAGTTGTGGAAGAAAACTCCATGTGCTTACGACTCGTATTGTTTATATAAATATCAAACCCCTAATTCCAAAGGACATTATTGGCGATAAACCACGACTATGTTGATGGTGAAACAAGTTAGAGTGAGACATAAAGCGTGGCCATGGTTGTTGTAACTGGTGTACTCAATTTAAATTCGTGTTTCAATCTTAAATCACCGTGCACTCCTTTATAATTATTTTTAATGTGATTTGAGTTCTTACATACTCATGAGTTGAAATTGTTTATTGCCCATTTGGGAATAAGTATCTCATGAACAAGTGGTGCATCGCTCGTTTATGAATTTAACTCGTGTTTCAATTGCTAGTCATTTTGCTCCATTCTTTGGAAAGAAACCTGTTGTTTAAAGTGTTCGTTACTAATGAACCTGTAGTTGATATTTCCAGAATGTTCTATATATTGATGTTATGTTGATGACCTTGGAAGTGAAAAAAGGAAAGCGTGGTATGTTAAATACGGCCATCGTGCCATAAAAGTAAAATTTATGTATGGCCAGTAGAGACAAGGAAATAATGATGCGGTGAATAGTTGAACGTACTAATGAATATATATATATATATATATATATATATATATAGTGTGAAAGGTTAAGAGTTGGATATAAAATATATTTGTACTTTTGCTTCCCTTATGTGTGATGAGCGCAAAACACTATTTAAAATAATGCTCACTAATCAAATGTAGCATAGTATAATATCGTATCCATATGGATTGGAGTTAAACTATATTCTCATAGTTTCTACCTTGATTGCTATCCAAGATGATCAACAGTTGAGAATTATGTGATTAATACTAACTAAGAATCTAAAGCTATTGACTAATGACAATTGAAACAAGGAACAAGCAAAGAAAGTTATCAATGCAAGAAAATACGGTTTTGATAGGATAGGTGCAAGATAATTTTCTGGGAATTAACTCTGTATAACTAACTTCTAATGTTTAAGTGAGTCTCTCAAATTTACTCAATTATTAGTTCAATTGTTTAGTAGAAACTCCTCTCTCGATTAAGTCTCAACCTCACGAGATGAAGCAATTTAAGCTCTGTGAAGATATGTAAGAATGCGAAGTGGATTGGTCTTTAGGAGAACCTCTCTCGATTATCCTCCTAACTAGGTTCAATCAATTATTCAACTAGCCTCCTTCGATTTCTAAGAAGAATTGTTGAACTCCACCAACAATATAATGCAAAGATATCACAAGTTATGCCTCTCCCGATTACATAAACAAGTGACTATAGATGCAAAAATTAAATCATCCAAAAATGCTTCAATACATAAAACTAGAGTTAAAATCTAAAATTAAAGATCAATACACCAAATCCATCAAACCCTAAAGGGAACTACTCCATAGATATGGAGTAATTCATTACAAATATAATAAAAGTATAGGAAAATATAAATTCAATCC
Source organism: Nicotiana glauca (assembly GCA_026770625.1). Taxonomy (NCBI): domain Eukaryota; kingdom Viridiplantae; phylum Streptophyta; class Magnoliopsida; order Solanales; family Solanaceae; genus Nicotiana; species Nicotiana glauca. The sequence continues at coordinate 31,812 of MU788077.1, read as the reverse complement.
AAACTCGTGCCTTGAGTAAGGAAGGAATGATGAAATCCTTATGCTCGTGTTCTTCCAACTACTATTAGTCTCCTTATGTGATTTTTTATACTTCAATAGCACACAAGAGGGGGGAGGGGGTAATTTATGTGGTACCCAATTTTCACTTAAATTGATTATAGAAGAACCTGGTTCTCTATGTGTTCCAACTACTATTGTTGCAGAATAATAAGTACAAAAACTAAAGAACACCGAGATTTTCCGCGGAAAACACCTGGCTCAAAGGTGAAAAAAACCCAACCTACCTTCCAGTAGGATTTTTCCAAACTCTCCACTAAAATCACTGAGCCAAAAACTACATTTACAAAAACTCTTTTGTAAACCTAGGATTAACTCTAATCCTGTTGCAGCACACAACCTCAAAAATTGCGTCAACTTTAAGTTAACTCTAACTAAAAAGTCTGAGTACTTAATACAATTGCTTCTAGATAAGCTAAAAGGTACAACATGAAATCACCTACTACAATTGAACTAGAACAAAGACAGATACTTGGAACTGGTTCTTCTATCTGGTTCAAGTAGCTTCAGGTTTGCACGCTTGAATCATACACGAACTGCTTGCAAAATATCCTTGCTAATTTGCTCTCAATTCACGTTTAACTTCTTCTTTTGTGCGTTACCTATAAAAGATAACATCACTGATATTTAAAGAGTTACCAATTGGAGATTGACTAGAATTCAGATGCTTCCCTTCCATTGTGGAAAAGTTCTAGTTGATCTTATACTCTAACTCTATCCTTTTCATAAGTCGTGTTCTCTCTGTGTAAGGAGTCTTGCTCCTTATCCAATATGCAGTTTCGATTATGATAAGGAGATATCGCTTTTGATAAGTTAGGTTTATCTCCTTTACGTACATCTCACATGTTTAAGTTGATCATAACTATGTTTCATAAAGATGGACCTAGTCCATGTCTAAGTTCCTTTGTCAGTCTTCAAACCTTCACCTTTACTTGGCCAACAAATTCCCCATTTTTGATGATGACAAACTCCGTGCTTTTCACTCACTTAGGCCATGTCAGAACTCAGCTTATTCATCAATACCAAGTTAGAAAAATTTACTTATCATCAAGGACCAGGTTCATTAGGTTATAAACATCACTTATTCAGAATATATAAAGCACAATTTATCTTCCCCCTTTTGGCATCATCAAAAAGTAGCATAAAGACAGTGTAATTCCCAGAAATTTAACAGTTACTCATGGCCACTTGGACAACTGCAAGTGCAATCATGGATCAATCATCAGTAATCAAGAAATTATATTCAATATGTCAAGGAAATATTAACAATCAACAAGAGAAAGAACAGTAAATTTCATTCATATGAGATATACTGCTATCACAACCCATAAAAAGGAAATAAACATAGTCAAAACATGAGCAAAAGAAGGAAAAAAAATCCCTAAGCTAGGTCACCGATGGTAATAGACATGTTCAGGAATGAAGGCTAGAAGTTCTAAGGCTTGGGAGAGCTGGAGAGTTGGGTTTGGTCTTGGAGAAGGTTCAACATATTCTGAAGATTGCCATCATTCATCTCCTTTTCCTTGGTGAGCTCAGTACTGAGAGCATCCCTCTCAGATTCAACCTCTTCTAAGCGAGCCTTCAGCCTAGCTATCTCAACATCCTTGGCCTTACTGTCCTGCACTAGAACCCTGACTTTACTATTGATAGGTGTCTTCTTGGATGAACCAGGGTCATTGGGAATGGCATTGATTGCATAGTCACAAGTAATCAAATTATTTATGCCAAAATTATCTTTGCTTGTAGCCATCTCCTACTTCTTTAGAGGCACATTGCAATGATCCAGAACAGTAGTCAGAATAAATCCATAAGGGGTAGCATGGGCCTTGGAGCCATTGATAACCATGTCCAGTAGCTTGATGCATGCCAATTGATTTTCCTTCCACTTTCGAGACACTCCATCAAAACCAAGTCCATATAGTTAGCAATGTGCCTTCTTTCCTACCTGGGTAATAGGCACTTGTTGACAAATTCAAACAAGACTTTGTGGCAAGGCTTCACCTCACTCTTATGCACAACCTTGGCCTCATTCACTTCTTCAACATCAGAGAATCTCCTAGTTATTTCAAGGGCAGGAGAAAGGAATCCATACTTGGCTATCTTTGCCTTGTGTAGTTATCATATCCTTCAGCAGGGATGTCAAGAGTCTCACCCAGCTTCTCTGCATCGAAGGTCACTTCAACCCCTTTCACTTGGCTACTAACTCTACCATCTTTAACCTCTGTATTTGCCATGAGTTCAATAATTTTATTCCTTGCTAGCCTTCCATCCATCTGAAGGACCATGTCTTTCTAGCCTGGAGAAGCTAGTGTATAAACCAATCGAACCATCCCTGGTTCCACCAAATCTTTCAACAATCGACCCTTCAAGATTTTCCTTTTGCCAAACTTGGCCAACTTGTCTTTTTTTACCATCAAACTCACTTTGTTCTTCACCACTCCATTCTTCCTCCTCAGCAATTCTAACTTGTTTATTTTTCACAGCAGACCTTGTCCTCTTGTCGAATGAAGGTTCAACAACCTTAGACACTGATGAATAAGTTTTGGTCATTTTAGGCTTGGGGGTCTAAACCTCCGCAATTGTGTGTTCATCCTGATGGACCTGTTCCATCTCCTCCACATCAACATCCTTAGAAGACTCTGCAACTGTAAGGCCCCGTAAAAATTTTGTGCTTAAAACCTAGTAGCTCATAGTGTCAAGGTCTGAATATTTTGTTAGGAATGTTTAGAATTCCTTGCGGCGAGCAAGCTCGCCGCGGTTCGGACCCTTGGTGGTGATCTAAGCTTTAAAAATCAAAAGAATAAATTTTTCCAGAAAATGGTCATTTCTGCGGTCAAGAATGCGGTCGCAGATTAGCTATCCGGACCGCATTCCTACCACAGAGTGAAGAAGAAAATTGGTTTAAGATGATGTCAAAAATGCGGCCCATTCTGCGATCGCAGAATCGAAATGCGGACCGCATTCCTACCGCAGAGTGTAACAGAAGATTTGCCAAAAATTGAAGTTAAAAATGCGGTCAATTCTGCGGCGCAGTATGCGACCGCAGAACACGAATGCGGACTGCATTCTTGTCGCAGATCGTGTCAGAACATTTGGTTTTTGAGGAGCAATTCTGCGGACCGCATGTTTACTCTGCGATCGCAGATGCGACCGCAGATTTCACCCCGGGCTTCTATTTTCTAATTTTAAAACCCGACCCCCTTTTTAATATAACGCCCTAACCCCTCATTTTTTTTACACATTCTCTGAACAAAANTTTCTCAAATTGCTTGGTCCGAAAAATTCTAAAGCTAGTGTCTTCATCTCCATTTTTAAAGGTAAAATCCCTAACCCCTTTTTCCTTGATTCTTATATTTTGATAGAAAGAGGGATTTTCATGCATTAACTCTTGAAAATGGAAGTTAGACACTCATGCATGTTCTTTATACTTGAAATTTAGTAAGATGGAAATGGGTAGAAGTAAGGGGCGGTACTCGATAACCCAAATAAGCCCGGATAGTAATTGTGAATTCCGGTTCTAAGATATATGTGTAACTTGTGACCTAGATTGACGCTGCTAGATTATTGGGTGAATTGGAAGTAGGAGATAAAAGGAAAAGAAAGGAAATTCAACTCCAGGTATGTATGGCTAACTTTGATCCTTGTAAAATCGCCCTATTTTGGTGTGCAAATAAATGGTATGTGATAGCTATGTGAATTGTTGTGAGACTCTTGTGATTGTTTTGCTGGGTGATGATTTGGTTTGGTTAAAAGTTATGTGGTAAGAGTTGGAAAACAATTGATAAAAAGGAAATTGTAAATGATGAAATTGGGAACAATGGTGGTAATAACATATTTGGTTTCTTGTGGGAAATTCATGAAATGACTTGAATTGCTTTGGATTACTGAACATAATGGGATTGGTACCATTGGCTATGGAAACCCTTGTAGCATTATTGTGGCTGTGACTTGAAAAGCATTGTGGTAACGTGAACACTTGTGAATCATTGTTGTGACTCCTAAGTGAAATGTTGTTGTGATCTTTATAAATTGCTTATTGTTTTTTATGTGATCTTTGTGAAGTGTTCTTGGTTGTTGTTGTGATTGTTGTGATTTGAAACTGTACGGCGGGATCGGGTTGCACGCCGCAACATAATATGATAACTATGGGTTGGGGTGATAAGGGTGGCCGAGGTAATAAGGGTGGACGAGGTAATAAGGGTGGTATGCGATCGAAATCACCATTGAAATCAATATGTGTACCAACTGTGAAATCATTGATGAGGAATTGTGAAAGGAGACAGCAGGAGAGTTTGTAATTTGTGGGGCACTGATTGTCCCTTTGTTTGGCTTGATTGTGCCTTCCATGTGTATTGGTTGTTGCTTCTATTGTTGTTTTCTACTTGTATATGGTTTGATATCTACTTGAAACAAAGTTAGGTGTTGAAAACTTAGTTGGCTTGACTTGTTAACCTTTATGTATTGGTTTGTTGTTTCTATTACCGTGACTTACTTGTTTATGGCTTGAGTTTACTTGGGACAAAGCTTGTTTATACATACCAGTACAATTCCAGTGTACTGACGTCCCTTTTTGCCGGGGGAGCTACATTCCTGTTATAATTGTAGGTGGATTCGTAGCAGGTACTTCGGTTCATCGGCAGTAGCACTCCTTCATCTTCCACTGGCTGTTTTGGTGAGCCCCTTTCCTCTCGGGGCCCTGCGTGGCTCATGCCACTTCTATTTCGGAGTCTTATTTTGGTTTTGTGTAAGGTATAGCCGGAGCCTTGTTACCAACAAGTACTGTATTATCCCTGTCATATCTTAGAGGCTTCGTAGATAGAAAACGTGGGATTATGGACTCATGTAGATATATGTTGAGCCTTGTAAGTTGTAAATTTGTTAAGTAGTTAAGCATGTTGTGAATGTTTGAAAAAGTGTGATTTCAATTATAAACTGCTTAATCCTTTGGTTAATAAGTGATGAAAAAAATACTGGGGCAACACGGGGGTTAGGAAAGGCACCCAGGTCCGCCTGACTGGGGCTACCCGGTCGAGTGCCGGTCATGTCCCTCGATTTGGGGCGTGACAACAACCTTAGCTTTTCCTTTATCTATCCTCTTCTTCTTGCTTTTAGCCAAAGCCTTTTGTAATTCACTCTCACTCTGTTTCACCATACTTCTTGTGGCTCTTCCCTTTGGCAGGCGAATCTCATGCAGTAGTTCGAGAATTAGCCTTTCTTTTCTTGGTATTCTTTGTAGTGATGGGAACTCTAAGTGTTGGGTTTCTCCTTTTCTTAGGGTTGTAAGTAGAACCTACTTTCTTCATAAGGTCTGTTAGGGTTTCTTCAATAGATGAACCGAGTTCATCCACATGGGAACTTAAATTGACCAAACCCTCAACATCCTCCCTTGATCCACTTCCCCCTGTTTTCTTGCCAATTTCTCCTACAACTTCAACCTTAGTCCTACAAATAGTTGCTCTAACCATCTCAAAGGTGGGTGATTAATCAACCACTTGTATCCCTCTTCCCCTCACATCACTGCTCACAACCCTCGCTCTCTTTTTCTTTTTCACTATTATATTTGCCTCATCTCCTTCTTGACAACTTATATACAACTTCTGATCAACAGATGAACCAGGTTCATCTATGTCTAATTTAGTAGCTATTGCAATAGGAATGTCTATTTCCTTTTCTTCATCCATTTTAAACTTCTTAATCAACTCTTTTGCATATTTCTGTTGATGGATTATGATTCCATTTGGGTTTTGTTTGATCTGTATTCCTAAGAAGAAGTTAAGCTCACCCATCATGCTCATTGAAAAGTTACTCCCCACTAATTTAGCAAATTGCTTACTAAGTTTTTCAGTGGTTTCCCCAAAAATTATGTCATCAACATATATTTGTACTATTAGTGGGTCCTTACCTTTTTCCCTAAAGAATAGAGTACTATCAATCTTACTTCTTTTGTATCCATATTCAAGCAGGAATTTGGATAGGCATTCGTAACATGCTATAGGAGCTTGCTTGAGTCCATATAGTGCCTTGTCCAGTTTGTATACATAATTTGGACACTCCTTACTTTCAAACCCTGGAGGTTGTTTGGCAAGTACTTCTTCCTTTAAGTAGCCATTTAGGAAGACACTTTTCAAATCCATATGGTGAAGGATAAATACCATGTGTGCTACAAAGTCTATGAGGAGTCTTATTACCTCCAGTCTTGCAACTGGAGCGAAGGTCTCATCATAGTCTATGCCCTCCTCTTGTCCATAACCTTGCACAATCAACCTTGCCTTGTTCCTTGTAACAGTTCCATCTTCATCAAGTTTGTGTCGGAAAACCCATTTAATGCCAATTACTTATTTGTTCTTGGGTCTTGTAACCAGATGCCACACTTAAGTCCTTTCAAATTGATTGAGTTCATCTTGCATTGTATTGACCATGTTTGCATCCTGCAAAGTCTCAACAACATTTTTAGGTTCAATAAGAGATAATAATGTATCAATAGCACACAAATTCTTTAACTGAGATCTAATTTTAACTCCAGAAGTTGGATCAGTACTGATGTTCTCAATGGGATGAGAAATTTGATACTTGTAAGGTTTCACAACCAACTGATTTCTGTTTGAAGTTTCCCCCATGTCCTGTTGCTGGGGAACATGCTCATGGACAGGTTCCATTTGGGAATTAGATTCATTTCTTCTTTGTTCAGTTCCCCTGGTCAAATTTCCCTGGATAGAAGAACCTGTTCCATCACCTGTTCCTTCTTTTGGTGCAGCTTTGGCTTGAGCTATGACTTCACTCAATTCTTTTACAAGCCCAATAGCTCCATCTTCATGTTCCTGTCTCTCAGAAAGAATGTTAGTTTCATCTAAAACTACATGTACACTTTCTTCTACACACATAGTTCTTTTGTTGTACACTTTATAAGCTTTGCTATATGAAGAATATCTCAAGAATACTCCCTCATCACTTCTGGGATCAAACTTACGTAGTGAGTCTTTCCATTACAGTGCACAAAGCACTTACATCCAAATGCCCTAAGATGGGATATATTTGTCTTTCTCCCTTTAAGTAACTCGTAGGGAGTCTTCTCTACAAGAGGTCTAGTCATGCACCTATTAATGATGTATCATGCAGTGTTTACAGCTTTTACACATAAGCTATGAGGCAGTTTACTGGAAAGAAGCATCGTCCTAGCCATATCTTCAAGTGCCCTAGTCATTCTTTCAGCTACTCCATTTTGTTGTAAAGTCCTAGGGGCAGAAAAATTATGATCTATGCCATGCTCATCACAAAATGCAGAAAACTTAGCATTTTCAAATTAAGTTCCATGATCAGACCTAGTTGATGCAAGTTAATTACCTAGCTTTTTTTGAGTATTTCTAACAAAGGCAGTGAACATGTCAAATGCTTCATCCTTAGATATTAAAAACAATGTCCAGGTAAACCTAGAGTAGTCATCAACAAGCACCATCACATATTTTTTATCACCTCTGCTCAATATTCTCATCGGACCGCAAAGATCCATATGAACCAGTTCCATCGACCTGGTCGTGTTTACCAATTTCTCTCTTTTAAAAGAGGATCTTACGTGCTTCCCCTTTTTCACAAGTCTCACAAACTTTGTCTTCCTTAAACTTGATGTTAGGTAACCCTATCACCAAGTCCTTGCATGACCAAGTCTTTTGTGCCATAGGAGGGGATCATTGTCTAACACACTTAAGCAAGTGAGTTCATTTTCTGAAAGAGTGGACAAATCTACAAGGTAAATATTTTTTACTCTTTTTCCCTACAAAATAATATTGTCAGTGGTAAGATTTATCATAAAACATTTTGTAGAGGTGAATGCTACCAAGTTACCTCTGTCACATAGTTGTGATACACTGATTACGTTATATTTCAAGCCATCTATCAAGTAGATATTTTTAATGAAATGTGATTCTGGCTTACCTACATTTCCAACCCCAATGATCTCACCTTTCTTACCATTTCTAAAGGAGACATTGACTCTTTTTAGGTTCTCAAGTGAAAGTAACTGGTCCTTACTTCCAGTCATATGCTTTGAGCAGCCACTATCCATGTACCATATTTGGCTACTTCCCTTTACTTAGACCTGCAAAACAAAACCAGGGGTTAGTCTTAGGAACCCAAACTAGTTTGGGTCCCTTTCTATAGGCAAAAGGGTGAATTAGATTCTTTTTAGATCATCCAGGCAACCTATTTTTCTCTCGAACAAAGATTTTCTTCTTTTGATTGTGCCTTTTATTATGCATTACACTCACTTTTGTAATGACCAATCTTGCCACAGCGTGTGCAGATTTTGTTCTCAAAAAGTGTGAGGTACTTACTTTTGGAATCCCACTTAGGTGCTAGGGTCCCATAGCCAAGTCCTCTCTTATTGCTAATGTGATGCTCTTGTAACCAGGATAGTGCATCAGAGGACTTATTCCATTTGCAAGTTCTATCTAGTTCATGCTTCACCTTGCCTAGATATTCTTTTAGGACTCGTATCTGCTCATATATCTTGCACAAATCATCCTTCATTTTTCTTAGATTTTTTTCTAAGGTGAGGTGTGTGTGATCAGTTTTCTTTTTAAATATTCCTAATTTCATTTTTAAATTTTCAAATCTAAGATCTAACACAGTGGTGTCAAGTTCAAAAACCTAGTTCTTCAGCTCAGTATTTTTACTATCACTTTCACTAGCCCTGAGTTCAAGATTTTTGCACTTAACCTTTAGGATCACACACCCTAGACAACTGTTCCTTCTCATTGTTTATGACCTCAGACTCGTTATTGAAATCTAGCAGTAATTCAGATAGCTTTTCTTTAGACAAAAATTTAACCTTGTCTTGTAGATGAATCACACTTATCTCTTGTTCATCATCTGATTCTCCAATGGTCATAAATGCTTGTTCATCTCTAGCTTCATCTTCTGAATTCTTATCTGAGCTTTCTTCCCAAGCAGCAACCATAGCCTTTGTTGATCCTTTGTTCTTCTTCGAATGAACCTGTTCATTCTTCTTGTTTCTTCGTTCAGCCCTTTCTTTCATCCATTCAATGTCCTACTGAGGACAGTTCTTGATCATGTGGTCAGTCTTTCCACATTTGTAGTAGCCCTCTTTGGTTTGTTTTTAGAGGCCCTTGTTTTGTTGAAGGTTGAACCTCTTGAAGAAACCTTTCCTCTCATTAGGAACTTCTTGAAATCCATTGCGATCATAGCCATTTCATCATCCTCCAAGTTTGCACATTCAACTATTTTGAGATCCAGGCTTCTTTCCTTCTTGGGTGCATCAATCTTCATGGTTTGCCTTCTTAGTTCATAGGCAGTGAAATTTCCAATCAGCTCATCCAACTTGACAGTAGCAATGTTCTTTGATTCCAGAATAGCAGTAATTTTACTTTCAAAAGTTACTGGCAAAACCTTTGTCAAGATTTTCTCAATGTCTTCTTCTTTAAGGATAATCCTTCCAAGAGACTTAAGTTTATTTTTTAGTGTTGTGAACCTTGTATACATCTGTTGGATGGTTTCTCCTTCCTTCATGGTGAAATTCTCATATTGAGAATATAGCAGTGTTCTTCTTTATCTCTTTACTTAAGGAGTTCCTTCATGGGCCACTTGTAGAGTGTCTCAAATCTCCTTAGCAGTAGTGTAGCTTTGAATTCTAATGTACTCGTCTGGACCAAGTCCACACACAAGCCATTTCTTATCCTTAGCATTCTTTTCCCACTTCTTCAAATCATCAGCTGTGCAGTCAGCTCTAATCTTTGGCATATCCATTCCTTCAGCATTCTTCTTCGTAGTATCCAGGGGATTATCAATAACAATGTCCCAAAGTTCAAATCCTTCTCCTATGATGTGATCTCTCATCCTGTTTTTCCACCAGGAATAGTATTGGCCATTAAACAGTGAAGGCCTAGTAGTGGATTGTACTTCCCAGTTTCCAGGTGGTGTGCTCATCTTGATCTATTCCTATGGTGTTAGCCTTTTCAAGGATAACCTGCTCTGATACCAATTGATGTTTTGTACTTCAATACCACACAAGAGGGGGGGGGGGTGATTTGTGTGGTACCCAATTTTTGCTTAAATGGATTATAGAAAGACCTAATTCATCTATGTGTTCCAACTACTACTGTTGCGGAATAATAAGTACAGAAAATAAAGAACATGGAGATTTTACGTGAAAAATACCTGGCTCAAAAGGTGAAAAACCATGACAAACCTTCTTGTAGGATTTTCCCAAACTCTCTAATAAAATCACTGAGCCAAAAACTACATTTACAAAAACTCTTATGCAAACCTAGGATTAACTCTAATCCCATTGTAGCATAAAGCCTCAGATATTACAAAAATTTAAGTTTACTCTATCTTGAAAACTCTAAGTACCTAATACAATTGCTCCTAGATAAGCTGAAAGGTACAATATAAAATCACCTACTACAATTGAACTAGAAAAAAAAACAGACACTTGGAACTGGTTATTCAATCTGGATCAAGTAGCTTCAAATTTGCACGCTTGAATCACACATGAATTACTTGCAAAATTGGCTTGCTATTTTGCTCTCAATTCACGTTTGACTTCTACTTGTGCGTGTTACCTATAAAAGACAACAACATTAATATTTAAGGAGTTAGCAATTAGATATTGACTAGAATTCGGATGCTACTCTTCCATGGTGGAAGAGTTCTATAAGATCTCATACTCTAACTCTATCCTTTTCTTAAGCTGTATTTTTGTTGTGTAAGGAGTCTTTCTATTTATCATATATGCAACCTTTTTTATCATGATCATGAGATATCACTTCTGATAAGTTAGATTTATCTCATTCACATGCATCTCACATGTTTGAGTTGATCATAATTGTGCTTCACAAGGATAGACCTGATCCAAATCTGAGTTCCTTTGTCAGTCTTCAAAACTTCACCTTCACTTGGCCAAAAAATTCCCTCTTTTGATGATGACAAACTCTGTGCTTTTCACTCACTTGGGCCTTGTCAAAACTTAGCTTATTCATCAATACAAAGTTAGAAAAATTTACCTATCATCGAGGACCAGGTTTATTAGGTTATAAACATTACTTATTCAGAATATATAAAGAACAATATCTCTTCCTCCTTTTGGCATCATCAAAAAGTTGCATAAACACAATGTATTTCCTACAATTTTAACAATTACTCATGTCCACTGGGGAAACTGCAAGTGCAATCAGGGATTAATTATCAATAATCAAGAAAACCTATTCAAACTATCAAGGAAATATTAACAATCAACAAGAGCAAAAACATTAATTTTCATTGATAGGAGATATGCTACTATCACAATCCATAAAAAAGAAATAAACATAGTCAAAATGTGGGCAAAAGAAGGGGAAAAAATCCCTGGTTCCACCAAATCTTTCAGCAATCGATCCTTCAAGATATTTCTTTTGCCAAACTTCGCCAACTTGTCTTGTTCACCATCAGACTCACTTTCTTCTTCACCATTCCATTCTTCCTCCTCAACAATTCTAACTTGTTCATTTTTCACAGAAGACCTTGTCCACTGAGCTAATGAAGGTCCAGCAGCCTTAGACACTGATGAAAACTTTTTGGAAGAAGTCTTGGTCTTTTTAGGCTTAGGGGTCTGAACCTCCACAGTTATGTGTTCCTTCTGATGGACCTGTTCCATCTCCTCTACAACAATAGCCTCAGAAGACTCTACAACCTTAGCTTTTCTTTTATTCATCCTCTTCTTCTTACTTTCAGCCAAAGTTTTTTGTAAGTCACTCTCACTCTATTTCACCATACTTCTTGTGGCTATTCCCTTTGGCAGGGGAATATCTGCAGTAGTTGGAGAATATGCCTTTCTTTTCTTGGTATTCTTTATAGTGCTAGGAACCTTAGGTGTTGGGGTTCTCCTTTTCTTGGGGTTATAACTAGAACCGACATTCTTCAGAAGTTTTGCTAGGGTTTCTTCAATAGATGAACCGATTAATCCACATGGGAACTTAAATTGACCAAACCCTCAGCAACCTCATCTGATCCACTTACCTCTGTTTTCTTGCCACTTTCTCCTACAACTTTAACCTCAGTCCCACAAATTGTTGGTCGAACCATCTCATAGGTGGGTGACGAATCAACCCTTTATATCCCTCTTCCCCTCACATCACTGCTTGCACCCTCACTCTCTTTTTCTTTTTCACTATTATTTTTCCCTCATCTCCTTCTTGACTCAGGTATTTCACAATCCTAACAGACCAACTAGAACAAATCTATTCTCCATACTTTCAACCAAAACAGAAATACCTCGGAATGGGAATTTTGAATGTTCTCAAAATTAGAAGACCAATTTCTTCCCCCTCACTTGCAGATTTGAAGGAATTATCTGAGAGTTCAGATTCTTTAGCTTGGCTAGCCTTCAATTGTGTGTTCAATCTTTTTGACAGTGCACTTGTAGTGATAGTTTTATGAGCGAGCATTTTAATACGTCTCCTCCTAGGAGGTGTGGAGGAATCAGAAGGGGTAGGTTGTGAAGGAGTGCCTGGGTTATCTTGAGGGTTCGACACTGTGGCTAATTTTGCAAGAGAATTTGTGAGCTTGGCTTTTGGAAAAGAGAACAACTGAGAGAAGAAAAAGTTTCGACGGTTTTGGAATAATGAAGGTGGCAAATGGTGATGATCGTTTTTAAAGAGAGAGACTTAATTAATGACTAATGGTAGCTTTTTTCAGTCAATTAGAAGTCCAATCAACCTGAAATTTGAGGTTGAATGAGCGATTAAGGTTCCCTAGATTTTAGGCAATTTATGTTGTGAGAATTCTAATAGGGACGGAACTGGTTCAAAAATTAAACGGATAGGACTTTCTGATGTTTTTTATCATAGGTAGGACTCTGCTCATGATTTAAATATTAATATTTCTAATTGTGCAGAGTATAGAAAACATACCTCATTATTCAGATGAACCAATACTGAAAAACCAGGTTCTTCACTTAGAATTCTCTTAATCATGCCTCTATTTTCCAAAGTAGAGAAATTTGTTAAAGATCAGTGAGTCATATCAACACATGTCACAGGAGTATACTATTTTCAGTATGAAATTGAGTAAAATTTAATCTAGATATTTACACAAGTTTTAGATTTCATAGCCAATTTTTTTTTTCAATTTTCTTTTTTTTTTCATCGTGCATTCTGAACTGGTCCCATTATGTGATCTTAGTGACCTCTAAATCTAACTTGTTCCTTTAAAATCTTTCTCTACTTAGTACTTTAGTAAAGATGTCAGCAATCTGCTTATCAGTAGCAGAAAATTCTATTGTGATCGATCCTTTCTCATAGTTGTCCCTTAAGAAATGATGTCTAACATCTATGTGCTTAGTTGTTTTATGATGGACTAGGTTATTAGTCATACTAATAGCACTAGTGTTATAAAAAAAATATGGATGCAACCAACTTCAATACCAAAATCCATCATCTGTTTTTTGATCCAAAGCAATTGGGCACAACAAGAAGCAGGAGCAACATACTAAGCCTCATCAGTGGATAAGGCCACTAAATTTTGCTTTTTAGTAGCCCATGATACCAGACATGAACCAAGAAAATGAGCCATACCTGAGGTGTCACAAGGAGACCTACTTAGTCAGCCTCACATATCCTACTAGATTAAAGTTACTACCTTTAGGATACTAAAGGAAAAGGTCGGTAGTGGCTTTCAAATATCTCAATATCCTCTTAACAACAGTCAAGTAGGATTCCTTAGGATTTGCTTGAAATTGAGCACAAAGCCCAACACTGAACACAATGTTAGGTCTACTAGCAGTAAGATACAAAAGTGAACCAATCATACCCCTATACAGCTTCTGATCAACAGATGAACCAGGTTCATCCATGTCTAATTTAGTAGCTGTTGCAATAGGAGTGTCTATTTCCTTTGCTTCATCCATTTTAAACTTCTTAATCAACTCTTTTGCATATTTCTGTTAATGGATTATGGTTCTATTTGGGTTTTGTTTGATCTGTAATCCTAAGAAGAAGTTAAGCTCACCCATCATGCTCATTTCAAATTCACTCCCCATTAATTTAGCAAATTCCTTACTAAGTTTTTCAATGGTTTCCCCAAATATTATGTCATCAACATATATTTGTACTACTAGTAGATCCTTACCTTTTTCCTTCAAGAATAGAGTACTGTCAATCTTACCTCTTTTGTATCCATGTACAAGCAGGAATTTGGATAGGCGTTCAAACCATGCTCTAGGAGCCTGCTTGAGTCCATATAGTGCCCTGTCCAGTTTGTATACATGATCAGGAAACTCCTTGCTTTCAAATCCTGGAGGTTCTTTGACAAATACTTCTTCCTTTAAGTAGCCATTAAGGAAGGCTCTTTTCATATCCATCTGGTGAAGGATAAATTCCATGTATGCTGCAAAGGTTATGAGGAGTCTTATTGCCTCCAGTGTTGCAACTGGAGCAAATGTCTCATCATAGCCTATGCCCTCCTCTTGGCTATAACCTTGGACAACTAACCTTTCCTTGTAATAATTCCATTTTTCATCAACTTTGTTTCTGAAGAACCATTTAGTGCCAATTACTGATATGTTCTTGGGTCTTGTAACCAGATGCCATACTTGACTCCTTTCAAATGGATTGAGTTCATCTTGCATTGAATTCACCTAGTCTGCATCCTGCAAAGCCTCAACAATATCTTTAGGTTTAATAAGAGATAAGAATGCATCAATAGCACACAAATTCTTTGACTGAGATCTAGTTTTAACTCTAGAAGTTGGATCCGTAATGATGTTCTCAATGGGATGAGAACTTTGATAATTGTAAGGTTTCACAACCAACTGATTTCTGTTTGAAGTTTCCCCCATGTTCTGTTACTGGGGAACAGGCTCACGGACAGGTTCCATTTGGGAATTAGATTCATTTCTTCTTTGTTCAATTCCCCTGATCAAGTTACCCTGATGGAAGAACCTGTTCCATCACCTATTCCTTCTTTTGGTGCAGCTTCGGCTTGAGCTGTGACTTTACTCAATTCTTTTACAAGCCCAATAACTTCATCTTCATGTTCTTGTCTCTCAGAAAGAATTTTAGTTTCATCCAAAACTACATGTACACTTTCTTCTACACACATAGTTCTTTTGTTGTACACTTTATAAGCTTTGTTATGTGAAGAATATCCTAAGAATACTCCCTCATCACTTTTGGGATTAAACTTACCTAGGGAGTCCTTTCCATTACTATGCATAAAGCACTTGTATCCAAATGCCCTAAGATGGGATATATTTGGATTTCTCCCTTTAAGTAACTCATAGGGAGTCTTCTCTACAAGAGGTATAGTCATGCACCTATTAATGATGTAGCATGTAGTGTTTACAATTTCTTCCCAGAAGCTATGATGCAGTTTACTTGAAATAAGCATCATCTTGGACATATCTTCAAGTGTTCTATTCTTTCATTCAACTACTCCATTTTGTTATGGAGTCCTAGGGGCGGAAAAATTATGATCTATGCCATGCTCATCACAAAATTTAGCACACTTAGCATTTTCAAATTCAGTTCCATCATCAGATTTGATTGA
Source organism: Nicotiana glauca (assembly GCA_026770625.1). Taxonomy (NCBI): domain Eukaryota; kingdom Viridiplantae; phylum Streptophyta; class Magnoliopsida; order Solanales; family Solanaceae; genus Nicotiana; species Nicotiana glauca. The sequence continues at coordinate 16,218 of MU788077.1, read as the reverse complement.
TGCAAGTTGATTACCTAGTTGTTTTTGAGTTTTTCTAACAAAGGCAGTAAACATGTCAAATGCTTCACCCTTAGATATTAAAAACAATGTCCAGGTAAACCTAGAGTAGTCATCAACAAGCACCATCACATATCTTTTACCATCTCTGCTCAATGTTCTCATTGGACCACAGAGATCCATATGACCCAGTTCCACCGACCTGGTCGTGCTTACCACTTTCTTGCTTTTAGAAAAGGATCTTACCTGCTTCCCCCTTGCACAAGCCTCACAAACTTTGTCTTCCTTAAACTTGATGTTAGGTAACCCTATCACCAAGTCTTTGGAGACTAATTTGTTGAGTTGATTTAGACTTGCATGACCAAGTCTTTTGTGCCATAGGAGGAGATCATTGTTCAACACACCTAAGAAAGTGAGTTTATTTTTTAAAAGAGTAGACAAATCTACAATGTAAATATTGTTTACTCTTTTTCCCTACAAAACAATCTTGTCAGTGGTAAGATTTATCACAAAACATTTGGTAGAGGTGAATGCTACCAAGTTACCTTTGTCACACAGTTGTGATACACTGATTAGGCTATATTTCAAGCCATGTATCAAGTAGACATTCTCAATGGAATGTAAGTTTATCTTACCTACCTTTCCAACCCCAGCGATCTCAACTTTCTAACCATTTCCAAAGGAGACATTACCTCCTTTTAGGTTCTCAAGAGAAAGTAACTGGTCCTTACTTCCAGTCATATGCTTTGAGCAACCACGATCCATGTACTATATTTTGATACTATATATAGGCAAATGGGTGAATCAAATTCTTTTTAGCCCATCCAGGTGTAACGACCCGACCGATCATTTTGAGCTTTTGCACTTTGATCGCCAGTTCTCAGGCATGACTTGCCCCATGTTTGTATTATGATGAATGTAGATCGTTGGTTTTAGTTTTTAGGAAAATTTAGGATGAATTTTACAAAATAATTTCAGTTGAAAGGTTTGACCGAGTGTTGACGTATTTGTATATGAGCTCGGATCAATGTTTTTATGATTTGGTTAGCTTCGTTAGATGATTTGTGACTTAGGAGTGTGATCGGAAGTGATTTTGTAGGTCCGGTGTAGAATTAGGCTTGAATTGGCGAAGTTAGTATTTTGGCGAGTTCCGGTTGATAGGTGAGATTTTGATCCGAGGGCCAGAATGAAATTCCAAGAGTTTTTGTAGCTTCGTTGAGTGATTTGGGATGTGTGTGTAAGGTTTCAGGTCATTCAGACGTCATTTGATTGGGTTTTTGATCGAATGTGTGTTTCGAAAGTTTTAGAAGTACTTAGCTTTGAATCCGATGTAATTTGAGGATTTTGGTGTTGTTTGAGGTACTTTGATGATTGGAGCAAGTTTGGATAATGTTTTAGGATTGGTTGGAACTTTTGGTTGAGGTCCCGGGGGCCTGGGGGTTATTTCGGATGGCTATCGGGATGAATTTTGGACTTGTGTTGTTTCAGAGATTTGCTAGTTTTGGTATTTCCACATCTGCGAAAAAGGAGCCACAAATGTGATTCCGCAGATGCAAAAATGGGGTCGCAGGTGCAAGAGGTTCTAGGGAGGCTAGTTTTCGCAGGAGCGAATAGAGGCTTGCATAAGCGGAGTCCGCAAAAGCGGTCCTGGGCAATTATTAAAGCTCCGCAAAAATGAAAGTGGCAGAAGCGAAAAGAGGATCACAGATGCGAAAAATATCTGGGCGGAAGGGTTTTAAAATTTCATTTTGTTCCGCGACCTAAGTTATTTTTCCTCCATTTTTGAACATCCTTCAGAGCTTTTAGATGGGAATGGAAGGGGATTTCGACTGGGATTGATTGGAGGTGAGTTCTATGATCTTAAAGCACGATTATTATGTGAGATTAACCTTGAAATTTATGGAAATTTAAGCCTAAAATTGAAGAACTAGGGATTGAGTTTTTGATATGTCAAATTGGGATTTGATGGATCATTTGAGCTCGGATTTGAGAGTTCTTGGTATGTATGAACTCGTGAGAAGATAAGAAATCTATTAATGTGAAAATTTCTGAGTTTTGAGAAGTGGGTCTGGGGCTCGGGTTTTGCTAATTTCTAGATTTTTAATATTTTTCGATTGTTTTCGATTGGGTATTGTTCCATTGGCATATTGTGACGTATTCGTTCTAGTTTTGGATAGATTCGATGTGCGTGGAGGCTGATTTGCAGGACAAGGCCTTCGCAAGCTAGGGATTTCACTGGGTCGAGGTGAGTAATGATTGTAAATGATATCCTGAGTGTTTGAAACCCCAGATTTGCACAACGTAGTGCTATATTGAGGTGAAACACGCGCTTAATGATGAGCACGGGGTTATTTACTATTGGGGATTTTGACTTGGTCCGTCCCGACTGATGTTTTTACCGCGTATTCGGCTGAGATATGTTTGTTATCAACATGATTTGGGCTTATTGCCTTATTTTGGGCTTCATGCCCACTATTTGATCCTTCGTAGACTTTTATCACTGTTTCCTCACTATTCTGATATATTACTTGGAATCAGTCTTACCAATTATTACTGTTTTATAAACTCAGCCATGTTTAAATGAATTTTGAAACTTAAATGATGCTTCCACTGTTGTTTGGGCTGAGCACTACTATTTCATTGATACCTAAGGGGCTTATAATGTTTTCTGGACTGAGCAAGGTTGTAGGCCATATGTGAGGATATGCTGAGTGATATGAGACTGAGGTCCTGAGATACATTTATATGCCACGAGGTGGCTTGAGTGAAGTGAGGAGGCTTTCAGGCCTTGTGAGTGATGTTAGGAGGCTTTCAGGCCATGTGAGTGATGTGAGGAGGCTTTCAGGCCATGTGAGTGATGTGAGGAGGCTTTCAGGCCTTATGAGTGATGTGAGAAGGCTTTCAGGCCTTATATTGATATAGCGCTTTGGCCGTAAGGGGCACCTCCGGAGTCTGAACACCCACAGTGAGCGCGGTACCTATATGATCTGAGAGTGAGCCCGAGGGGCTAATGCTATGCTAAGTGACTGATACTGAGCCCGAGGGGCTAATACTATTCTGAGCGATTGATATGGAGCCCGAGGGGAGAACTTTTACGTGCTCATCTTGCTTATTTACTTGCCTTTTTACCTGTTATACGGTGATATTTGTGCCCGAGGGGCAGATTTTCTACACTTATCCACACTAACTGTTTTGAAATCATTTCATAACTATTAAAAAGTTCATTTTCAAAAGTGATTTAAACTGAGCAAAGATATTTTCAAAGATTTCACAGTTTCACTATTTTCTCAAAGGATTGTACCCTGCTTCTATATAGCATGATGGTTTGCTTTACGTATTTCTTACTGCTCAGTTGTTATTTACCTTTATTACTCACTGAGTTGGAGTACTCACTTTACTCCCTGCATCTCGTATGCAGATGCAGGTAGATTCACCCGGTAGCGGGTTTTGGCCGATCAGAGGCAGATTTACATGAGTTGAGGAGGTGATTGCCAGCGTTCTCAGCACCATGTTTCTCTCTTTTGTTCATTATTTCGATTTTTTATATTTTAGGCCTTGTAGTGGATTTACATTTTGATAGATGCTCGTGACTTGTGACACCCCGATTAGTAGTTATATTGGGTTGTATATCCGTTAATTAATACTATTAAGTCATATATAAGCTTTTTGTTTATGTTTAACTCTTTTTGAAAAGAAGAGTTGGGTTAGTTGGCTGGCCTCGTCTTCATGAGAGGCACCATCACGGACAGTGCGGGGTTTGGGTTTGACAAGTTGGTATCAGAGCCTAGGTTACTAGGTCTCACGAGTCATGAGCAGGCTTATTAGAGTCTCCTGGATCAGTACGGAGACGTCTGTATTTATCCTCGAGAGGTTACAGAACCTTTAGGAAAATTTCACATTCTTGAATTTTTATCGTGTATCCTTGATTCAGCTTGGAAAGAAATTCTTGAAATTCCTCCCACGCATTTGTAAGCGCGTATGAGCGCTCAGTATCAGATGTGCCTTGAGGGCTTGTGATTCCCCGATCAAGGGGCGAGATGTGATCTCTGTGATTTTGATGTTGGACCAGTCTGGAGGACTTGATGCCGAATCTTTGCCTATGGCTTGAGCACTGAGGTGCTGATTGTGTAAGTAAGTGTTTTGAACTTATATGTTCGGTAGTGTCCCTATTAGTGGAAGTAATGGTTGAATAGCCATGTGATGATTATGTTAGTACTGCGGGATGTATCTATGTAACTTGGAAGTGACGAGGAAGATCTGCTGGATGATAGGTGAACTATTAAGTATATGATTTCCATTGTTATTGGATGCATAGCTTCGAGTTATGGGCGTGTGAAGAGTTTTTTCGTACCTCCTATTTGGGAGTGAAGTAAATTTTATGTTGCGGTACGAATTCAGACTCAGGAGACTAAGTGGCTATGTAATGTGTATGACGGTGGAAGGTACACAAAAATGTTATATTGAGACAAAGCAGATGGGTTATCTCCTGTGGATGTTCTGAAGTGGTGTGACCCTTATGTGTATGTTAGAAGATCTCATGTGTGCTTGAAGGGTACGTGTCAAAATTTGAAATTTCGGATCGCTTAAGAGAGTGGGCTTACTTGTGCGGGGATGAATGCGAGTTAATTAGCTATGGCTAGAGTAAAGGAAAAGTTTGACAAAGGTCATATTATGCTTCATAAAGTATAAGAATCACAGAATGTATAGAGTGTTGTTGGTAAAGAGAGCTCGGCGCATAGAGCAAGAAGTTTCTTGGTTGTATTGGGATGAAGATTTCATTTTTGTGGTATCGGAGTGCCAATGAGGTACGAGTGGTTTTGTTCATTAGATCAGGTAAGTTGCAGTTTGAATAAGAGTGAATGACTTTCGAGAATGGTTCTAATGTGTTCAAGATTCTATAGGGAACAATCGGGCATCTTAAGGTTGTGTATGTGGCCAGAGACTGTGTTTTCCTTCGAAGAGGTCAAGACTTGTGGTATTTTTATGTTAATTATGGGATTCTATGTATCAGTATCAGAAAAGTAAAGGTAACAGATTTAGAATCGTAGGAGGTTCTTCAGAGTACAGTATTCTGGGATGTGGTGTTTCTAGGAATATTTGAGAGAGTATTCATCGGCTTATGGGTCCTAGACAGTGTGGTCTTGTTTTTGGGTCTCGTGTAGTGAGCCTGGGATTGAAGAATTGGGGTGATACAGCAAGAGGGCATATCAAGTTGAAAATGAATCAAAAGAAAATGTAGATAGGTAGAGTAGCTTGTTAATAGACCAAATCGGTATGGAAAGTTTATGATCAATTCTTTGTATGTGTTCCAGGTAATGGGTTCTTACAGGTATTTTTGCAGTAATTCTCACGAGTTTTGATTTCTTTCTTAGCTTGGTTTAGTTAGAAGGATTCAGTCCTGGCATTTGAATTTGTGTAAATGGAATTTGGAGAGTTCCTGTTGATTTCTACCGTGGTTGGAGAGGTGCATTTTCTACGAATATGAGAGGCATGGGATATGTAATGATTTTTCTTTTAGATGGGATCAATAAAAGTTCTTGGATAGTTGAGAGCGTAGATGTCTATGGCTCGGAAGGGAGATAAACGTTTTCCTATTATCCTTGGATGGTATGGCACCTGCGGTACGTTGTGGAGGACCGAGATTGCATGCATGAGGTTTCAGTTCAGTTCTAAAAGGAAGTTCATAACACTCTTAGGCAGCGGGTAGCCTTAGATGATTAAGAAAATGGTATTGTTATTTGGAAGTGATTTGGCGAGAGTATAGGTTTTAGAAAAAGGGCAATGTGATTAAGTTGATGGCTCTTCAGTAGTATTGAGGCACTTTCAGGCTGGATCGACTGCCGATATTCGAGTTGCTTATATGGCATATGGGAATTTTAGAATATCTTTCGTGGAATGACTAGGTACTTGATGTGTGATATGTATTCGGACAGCGGAATCTGGGATTAGGTATAGTGATTTGTGTGCTACATGGAATTGGAGACTGGAAGTTCTCATATCCAGGCTATGTTGTGATTCTAAATCGTGTGTATCAGCACTGTTTAGTGGCTGCCGAGATTTAACGGCCCGAGTGGATCTTTCTTTGCTTGGTGTGTTAGATTTTGGATATGATATTGGGGTGTAAACTGGATGTTTCGGTGTTGTATTATTCTGGACTATTGCGATAAGATGGTGCAGTTGGCTATGTCGGGAAATGCCACAGAATGAGTGGCGATGTTCGACGGATTGTGTCCTATTGGGGATTTCATATTTCAAAGACCCAGTGGACGGCTGGGAAGGAATTGTCTTTCTTATTTTGGGCTCTTGTGATGAGTGTCAGTGCTAAGGTCCGTCATATTTATTCAGTTTCGGTGGTGATGAACTTCTCGGATGTGTTTCTTGCGGTTGGCCATGTCGCCGGGCAAGGTTGTTGATTTTAGTATTGATTTGTTTCCTTGCATCGTATCGTATGTCACCGGTAGGGTTATAAAGGTGGAAGGAGCAGCTTCAGGTTTCCTTGATAAGAGGTTCGTTAGCAGGCCAATGTGGGTGAGTGTTCTATCTTGAGTCGGCTTGGTTGGCTCCGAATGGCATTGTTGAGGGAGGTATTGATCCGACCGTTGTTGAGATTATCAGTGATCTGGGGAGATCTATGAGTTATCTTTTTGTGTTGCAAGATGTTATCATTTGTTGGTTATAGGCACATATGGTGCGGTTCAATTAAGGTCTCTTAGAAGAATTCAAGTAGGAAGAGTAATTGAGCGTTGCTTAGTGAGCGGCGTATCGATTATGTCTTATCGGGTTGCGTGGCGTATGTTACTTGTTTCACCGTGGGTGTAATGATTTGCTTTGGCTTCATAACTTAAATTGTGCATGGTCATCGATTTTGATCATAGCAACTTGAGGTGTTTCATGTGTAGTAGTGTTTGGATAGGATCACACATTGTAGCGAGGCTATGTAGAGATATGACATTTCGTGGTAGATTCATGTGTTCTATTTCTATGATGTGAGATGGGGTCTCAGCCTTGTGTTGTGATGGTACTGATGAGCTTGAGGTACAACTCTTTCGTTTGGGGTCATTTTCATGATTTGAGTATATTCAGACCGTTTCTTATTGGTGCGCGAATTATACAAGTTGTGGCTTAGGCCTGTATTGATGTGTCGTGTCACCAGAGTGGTGTGTTGGATTTGAGGTGATCGTTGGGGTCATTAATGAATACGAACGGATTTGATCTCAGCTTGTTGGAAGGACAATGTCGAGGTTCGACTCGGAAATCTGATGCGGTATTAGCCAAAAAGGAAATGACTTCATGAATGGTTGACCTGAGAAAATGGTTATGATTTATTGCATGTTTCCTTTATCATTGGCAGTATGTGAAAGTGTGGAATAAGACCTTAGTTGATAAGAGGTTTTCTACCGGTATTCGGGTATTGTGTGCAGCTGATGTGAATAGAAGTTATCATTTCGAGTGTTTCAGTTATGTGGTATATCATATAATTGCACTTGAGGTTACAGGTATGGGTTATTATAGTTGGTTCGGGCTTATTCACAATAGAGATGTGAGGTTCTGATCTTGTGTATGATTTCGGAAAGTGAAATGTGGTTCTATGGCTTATAGGCTAGATTGGATGGTGAAATTTCAGTTACAATGTGTTATCGGACCTATATGAGATAAAGAGACGTGGAATCACCCCCGGGTATATGCATGGTAAGGTTATTCAGCAATTGGTTGGCTTTTAGAACAGCTCCGGGTACGTTCGAGGATGAACGTGTGTTTAAGTGGGGGAGGAAGTAACGACCCGATCGATCGTTTTGAGCTTTTGCACTTTTATCGCCAGTTCTCAGGCATGACTTGCCCCATGTTATGTATTATGACGAATGTAGATTGTTGATTTTGGTTTTCAGGAAAATTTGGGATGAATTTGAAAGAACAGTTTCAGTTGAACGCTTTAAATTTGAAAGGTTTGATCGAGAGTTGACTTATTTGTATATGAGCTCGGATCATAGTTTTTATGATTTGGTTAGCTAATTTAGATAATTTTTGACTTAGGAGTGTGATCGGAAGTAATTTTGGAGGTTCGGTGTAGAATTAGGCTTGAATTGGCGAAATTAGTATTTTGGCGAGTTCCGGTTGATAGGTGAGATTTTAATCCGAGGGTCGGAATGGAATTTCGAGAGTTGTTGTAGCATCGTTGAGTGATTTGGGATGTGTGTGTAAAGTTTCAGGTCATTAGACATCGTTTGGTTGGGTTTTTGATCGAATGCCTATTTCGGAAGTTTCAAAAGAACTTAGGTTTGAATCCGATGTAATTTGAGGATTTTGGTGTTGTTTGAGGTGTTTTGACGATTGGAGAAAGTTTGGATAATGTTTTAGTATGGGTTGGTACTTTTGGTTGAGGTCCCGGTGGCCTCGGGGTGATTTTGGATGACTATCGGGATGAATTTTGGACTTGTATTATTTCAGAGATTTGCTGGTTCTGCGGAAAAGGGACCGCAGATGCGGTTCCATAGATGCGAAAATGGGGTCGCATGTGCGAGAGGTGCTAGGGAGGCTGGTTTCCGCAGGAGCGGATAGAGGCCCGCAGACGCGGAGTCCGCAGAAGCGGTCCTGGGCAATAAGTGAAGCTCCGCAGAAGCGAAAAGCGGACCGCAGATGCGAAAAATGTCTGTGCAAAAGGGATTTAAAAGTTCATTTTGTTCCGTGAGCTAAGCTATTTTTCCTCCATTTTTGAACATCCTTGAGAGCTTTTGGACGGGAATTGAAGGGGATTTCGACTGGGATTGATTGGAGGTGAGTTCTATGATCTTAAAACACGATTATTATGTGAGATTAACCTTGAAATTTATGAAAATTTAAGCCTAAAATTGAAGAACTAGGGCTTGAGTTTTTGATATGTCAAATTGGGATTTGATGGGTCATTTGAGCTCGGATTTGAGAGTTCTTGGTATGTATGAACTCGTGAGAAGATAAGGAAACTATTAATGTAAAATTTTCTGAGATTTGAGAAGTGGGACCGGGGCTCAGGTTTTGCTAATTTCAATATTTTTAATATTTTTCGATTGTTTTCGATTGGGTATTGTTCCATTGGCATAATGTGACGTATTCGTTCTGGTTTTGGATAGATTCGATGAGCGTGGAGGCCGATTTGCGGGGTAAGGGCGTCGCGAGCGAGGGATTTCACTAGTTCGAGGTGAGTAATGATTGTAAATTATATCCTGAGGGTTTGAAACCCCGGATTTGCACAACATAGTTCTATATTGAGGTGAAACATGAGCTTAATAACGAGCACGGGGTTACTTACTATTGGCGATTTTGACTTGGTCCATCTCGATTGATGTTTTTACCGCGTATTCAACTGAGATATGTTTGTTATCAACATAATTTGGATTTATTTCCATATTTTGGGCTTCATGCCAACTATTTGATCTTTCGTGGACTTTTATCACTGTTTCCTCACTATTTTGATATATTACTTGGACTCAGTCCTATTGATTATTACTGTTTTATAAACTCAGCCACTTTTAATTGAATTTTGAAACTTAAATGATGTTTCCATTGTTGTTTGGGCTGAGCACTACTATTTCATTGATGCCCAAGGAGCTTATGATGTTTTCTTGACTGAGCGAGGCCGTGGGCCATATGTGAGGATATGTTGAGTGATATGAGGCCGAGGGCCTGAGATACTTTTATATGCCACGAGGTGGCTTGAGTGACGTAATGAGGATTTCAGGCCTTGTGAGTGATGTGAGGAGGCTTTCAGGCCTTGTGAGTGATTTGAGGAGGCTTTCAGGCCTTGTGAGTGATGTGAGGAGGCTTTCAGGCCTTGTGAGTGATTTGAGGAGGCTTTCAGGCCTTGTGAGTGATGTGAGGAGGCTTTCAGGCCTTGTTAGTGATGTGAGGAGGCTTTCAGGCCTTATGTTGATATAGTGCTTCGGCTGTAAGGGGCCCCTCCAGAGTCTGCACACCCACAGTGAGTGCGCGTACCCATATGATTTGAGAGTGAGCCCGAGGGGCAGATGCTATGCTGAGTAACTGATACTAAGCCCGAGGGGCTGATACTGTTCTGAGCGATTGATATGGAGCTTGAGGGGATGGAACTGTTTTGAGATATTGCCTGAGTGGCAAAATTTTATGTGCTCATCTTGCATATTTACTTGCCTTTTTACCTGTTATACTGTGGTATTTGTGCCCGAGGGGCGGATTTTCTGTGCTTATCGACACTAACTATTTTGAAATCATTTCGTAACTGTTGAAAAGATCATTTTCATAAGAGATTTAAACTGAGCCAAGATATTTCCAAAGAATTTATAATTTCACTACTTTCTCAAAGGATTGTACCCTGCTTCTATACAACATAATGGTTTGCTTTACGTTATTTCTTACTACTCGGTTATTATTTACCTTTATTACTCACTGAGTTGGAGTACTCACTTTACTCCCTGTACCTCGTGTGCAGATGCAGGTATCTATTCACCCGGTAGCGGGTTTTGGTCGATTAGAGGCAGAGTTATATGAGTTAAGGAGGTGACTGCTAGCGTTCGAAGCACCATGTTTCTCTCTTTTGCTCATTATTTCTGTTTTGTATATTTTAGGCTTTGCAGTGGATTTACATTCTGATAGATGCTCGTGACTTGTGACACCCCGATTAGTGGCTGTATTGGGTTGTATATCCGTTAATTAATACTATTAAGTCATTTATAAGCTGTTTGTTTATGTTTAACTCTTTTTGAAAAGACGAGTTGGGTCAGTTGGTTGGCCTCGTCTTCATGAGAGGCACCATCACGAATAGTGAGGGGTTTGGGTCGTGACACCAGGCAACCTATTTTTCCCTTGAACAAAGATTCTGTTCTTTTGACTGGCCTTTTTCTTAGCATTACACTCACTTTTGTAATGACCAGTCTTGCCACAGTGTGTGCAGATTTTGTTCTTAGGAAGAGTGATGTACTTACTTATAGGATCCCACTTATGTACTAGGGTCTCATAGCCAAGTCCTCTGTTATTGCTCCTACGATACTCTTGTAACCAGGATAGTGCATCAGAGGACTCTTATCTGCTCATCTCTCTTGTACAACTAATCCTTCATTTTTCTTAGATTTTTTTCTAAGAGGTGTGTGTGATCAACTTTCTTTTTACATGTTCCTAATTTCAGTTTTAAATTTTCAAATCTAAGTTCTAACAAAGTGGTATCAAGTTCAAGAACCTGGTTCTTCATTTCAGTATTTTTACTATCACTTTCACTAGCCCTGAGTTCTAGATTTTTTCCCTTAGCCTTTAGGATCACACATTCCCTAGATAGTTGTTCCTTCCCATCGTTTATGACCTCAGACTCATCAACGAAATCTAGCAGTTTCAGATAGCTTTTCTTTAGACAAAAATTTAACCTTGTCTTTGAGATGAATCACACTTACCTGTTGTTCATCAATTGATTCTCCAATGGCCATAAGTTCTTGTTCATCTCCAACTTCATTTTCTGAATACTTATTTGAGCTTTCTCCCCAAGCAGCAACCATAGGCTTTGTTGTTCATTTGTTCTTATTCGAATGAATTGTTCCTTCTTCCTGTTTCTTCGTTTAACCCTTTCTTTCTTCCATTCAAGTTCCCATTGAGGATAGTTCTTGATCATGTGGTCAGTCTTACCACATTTGTTGCAGCCCTCGTTGGTCTGTTTTTCAGGGGCCCTTGGTTTGTTGAAGGATTCACCTCTTGAAGAACCCTTTCCTCTCATTAGGTACTTCTTGAAATCCCTTGTGATCATAACCATTTCATCATCCTCTAAGTATGCACCTTCAGCTTTTCTGAGATCCAGGCTTCATTCCTTCTTGGGTGCATCCATCTTAGAGGTTTTCCTTCTTAGTTCATAGGCAGTGAGATTCATCTCATCCAACTTGAGAGTAGCAATGTTCTTTGATTCCTGAATAGCAATGATTTTGCTTTCCCAAGTTACTGGCAAAACCCTCGCAAGATTTTCTCAACCTTATATTCTTCAAGGATATTCCTTCCAAGATACTTAAGTTCATTTGTTAGTGTTGTGAACGTTGTATACATCTCTTGTATGGTTTCTCCTTCCTTCATGGTGAAATTCTCATATTGTGAATACAACAGTGTTCCAGTTGATCTCTTTACTTGAGAAGTTCCTTTATGGGCCACTTGTAGATTGCCCCTAATATCCTTAGCAGTAGTATAGCTTTGAATTCTACTGTACTCGTCTGGATCAAGTCCACACACAAGCCATTTCTTGCCTTAGCATTCTTTTCCCACTTCTTCAAATCTTCAGTAGTGTAGTCGGCTCTAGTCTTTGGCACATCCATTCCTTTAGCATTCTTCTTTGTAGTAGCTAGGGGACCATAAATAACAATGTCCCAAATTTCATAGTGTTGTCCTATGATGTGATCTCCCATCCTATTCTTCCACCAGGAATAGTATTGGCCATTAAAGAGTGGAGGCGTAGCAGTGGATTGTCCTTCCCAGTTTTCAGGCAGTGCGCTCATCTTGATCTGTTGCTAAGGTGTTAGACTCTTCAAGGATAACCTTATCTAATACCAATTGATGATTTATACTTCAATACCACACAAGGGGGGGGGGGGGGTGATTTGTGTGGTACCCAATTTTCGCTTAACTTGATTATAGAAGGACCCGATTATTCTATGAGTTCCAACTACTACTAATGCAGAATAATAAGTACAAAAAATAAAGAACACAGAGATATTACGTGGAAAACACCTAGGTGAAAAAACCACGACCTACCTTCCAGTAGGATTTTTCCAAATTCTCCACTAAAATAATTGAGCCAAAAACTGCATTTACAAAAACTTTTTTGTAAACCTAGTATTAACTCTAATCCCGTTGTAGCACACAACCTCTACTATTGCAACAACTTCAAGTTAACTCTAACTTGAAAATTCTAAGTACCTAATACAATGGATTCTAGATAAGCTGAAATGTACAATATAAAATTACTACTCAATTGAACTAGAATAAAAGACTGACACTTGGAACTGGTTCTCCAATCTGGTTTAAGTAGCTTCAGGCTTGCACACTTAAATCACATCGAACTGCTTGCAAAATTGCCTTGCTATTTTTCTCTCAATTCACGTTTAACTTCTGCTTATGTGCGTTACCTGTAAAAGAGAAGAACACTGATATTTAAGGAGTTAGCAATTAGAGATTTACTAGAATTCTGATGCTACTCTTCCATGGTGGAAGAGTTCTAGTTGATCGCATACTCTAACTCTATCATTTTCTGTAAGGCCCCGGAAAATATTTTTTCGAGTAATTTAAGATTTCATCGTGCCAAAGTAGGCTAAATTATTTTATCTTGCGTGCAAATAAGGATTTATGATATTATGGATATCATTTGGATATGTTAATAAGTGTATAAGTCTTATTATAAGTGATTTGGGGTCTAAGGAGAGGCCTAAGTCTAAGCCAAGTTGGAAAATTGCATATTAGACGAAATCTGTACATGAGTGCGCACAAGACCTCACTTTGA
>MU788073.1:30086-57442 GCA_026770625.1 Nicotiana glauca | reverse complement strand
TAAAATGACCAAAATACCCCTCGGGCCCCACATCTCGGAACCGAGTAAAATTTATTTTTCCAGAAACCTCGTACTCGCACGAGTCTAACCATACCAAATTTATAAAATTCCCATATCATTTCGACCCTCAAATCATTAATTCTATCCAAGAGGGTTTTCTACCCTTTTCAACAAAATTCTCAGATTAAACGTCAAAACTCGTAATAGATTCAAGTTATACAACTAAAATTGAGTTAAGAACACTTACCCCATTTTATATGGTGAAATCGCTTCGAAAATCGCTTCAATCCGAGCTCCATAGCTCCAAAAATGAGAAAAATAGCGGACTGCTCAAAATATACACTGCCTGTGATTTTCGCATCTGCGGTTAATATTCACCGCAGGTGCGATTTCACTGTTCATCGCTTCTGCGGTACTGTTCACCACAGAAGCGAAAACACTGTTCATCCGCTTTTGCGGTTACTATTCATCGCAGAAACGGAAATACCAGTTTTGCCCCAGAAAATTGCAGCAGCTTATTATTTCACTAAAAATGCTATAACTCCATCATACGAATTCGGAATTCGACGATTCTTGTTCCTATGAGTCACAAATAATAATACAAACCTATTCCTTCAATAGAAACACAATTTGGAGCTCATTTTCTCAGTCAATATCCATTTCGCTCGTTAAACAATTAACTCATGTTTCGTGTCAAAAACCAAATCGCGACTTGATGAAATTAGACCAAACTTTCTAGATCAGTCCTATAATTCATGATTTAAATTCTTGAAGTCTCGAAATCAAATTTCAATCTCTAGAACTAAAAATGGACCTTTGGATGACATGATTATGCTCAAAACAACAAAAATCTTCCAAAAATGACCCGTTGGGCATCCGAAATACACCCGAGGCCCCCGGGACCTCAACCAAAAGTTCCAACATATCCTATAATATTATTCAAACTTGTTCCAATTATCAAAACATCTAGACTAACACCCAAATCATCAAATTACATCGAATTCAAGCCTAAGTTCTTTTTAAACTTCAAAAACACACATTCGATCAAAAACCCGACCAAAACATGTCCGAATGACTTGAAATTTTGCACACATGTCCCAAATGACATGACGGTGCTACAGAAACTTCCGGAGATCCGTTCCGACTCTCGGATCAAAATTTCACCTATCAACCGAAAATTGCCAAAATATTAGTTTTCGGCATTTCTAGCCTAAATGAGCTCCGGACTTCCAAAATATATTCCGAACACGCTCCCAACCCCGAAATCACCTAACGGAGCTAATGGAACCATCGAATTTCCATTCCGAGGCCGTCTTCACACAGTTCCGATTACGGACCATTTTTCAACTCTTAAGGTCTCATTTAGGGACTAAGTGTCCCAAAACACTCCGAATCCCAACACCGAACGTCCCGGCAAGCCAAAATAGTAGAAATGAACTTAGAGGAAGCAGTTAATAGGGGAATGGGGTGTAAATTCTAAAAACGACCGGCCGGGTCGTTACACTAAACCACGGTAAAACTCATCAAGAACTCTCTCTCCCAATTCCATTGCACAAGCTAAACTGCCAGGACTGAATCCTTCTACCCGAACCAAGCTAAGAAAGCTGTCCGAACTCAAAAGCTCTGCCGCACAATACCCGTAAGGGCTCATTACCTCGAACACATACGAGGAATTAGTCATATCCTTACCATACCAATTCGGTCTACTCTCAAGCCACTTCATTTATCAGATTTCCCCTTTGATTCATCATCAACTTGATATTCTTCCTTGTTGTAGCATCACAAGGCCTCAATCCAGGCCTACCACACAAGACCCGAACATAAGACCACACCGTCTAAGACCCATAGGCCACTGAATGCTTTCTCAACCGTGCCCAGAAATACCACATTCCAGAATACTTTACTTGAAGAACTTCCTGCAAATCGAAATTAGTTACCATTACTTTCCAGATACTGATACATAGAATTCCATAATTAACCTAAAATACCACAAGTCTTGATCTTTTCTAACGAGAACACAGTCCCTAGCCACCTACCCAACCTTAAGACACCTGATTATTACATGCCAAATCTTGGACACAATAAAACCATTCTCGAGAGTCATTCACTCTTACACAACTGCAAATTACCTGACTTAACGAACAGAACCACTCGTGCCTTATTAGCACTCTCACACCGTATGATATGATCTCATTCCAATACAAACGAACATCTTCCTTCTCTATACACTGAGCATTCTTTATCAACAATAGCTCAAGACATCCTATTATGTCCTCACATCTACAAAGCACCATATAAACTTTATCAAGATTTTGCTTCACTCGTGCCATCCTCGGCTCATTTTCTGCAACCAGGACTGATCCGCCAGCATACCTCGAAACGGAAACAACATAGCACATAACCGTGCGATCATCTAATCAACAGCAACCTCCCCAACTTGGCTCGAAGCCATCTATCAGGACACATTTAATAACCCATAATACTCTTCCTCTAATGATGCCACAATACTATAGTGAGATTAAACTCAAATCATCTACTAGTTTATGAAAACACAGATCATCTGATACTGAAATACTCTACAAACCTCGCATTCATCCCCACATCAGTTGAGTCCACTCTCTTAAGCAACCCAAATTTTCAAATTACAACACGTACCCTTCAATTACACATGGGATCTTCTAACAGACACATAAGGATCATACCACTCAAGAACACTCCGCAGGAGATAACCCACCTGCTTCGCCTCAGTTTAGTATTTCAGCACACCTTCCACCGTCATACACATAACACAGTCATTTAGTCTTACTGAGTCTGAACTCATACCGCCACATGTGATGCACTTACTTTCCAACTAGGAGATACGAAAACATTCTTCACGCGCCCATAACTCGGGCTACACATCGAATCACAATAGGAATCGAACACCTAACAGTTCACCTACTATCCAGTAGACTTCTTCGTCACTACCAAGTCACATAGATACATCTCGCAACACTAACATACTCATAACATGGATATCCAACCGCCATTCCAGCTAATAAGGACAATACTGAACATATAAGTTCAAAACACTTTCTCACACGATCAGTACCTCAGTGCTCAAGCCATAGGCAAGATCCGGCCTCAAGTCAAGTCCTCCAGACTGGCCCAACATCAAACTCACAGGATCACATCTCGCCCCTTGATCGGGGAATCACAAGCCATCAAGGCACATACAATACTAAGCGCTCATGTGCGCATACAGACATGTGGAAGGAATTTCAAGAGTTATATCTCAAGCTAAATCAAGTACGCACGATAATAATTCCAAGAAAGTGAAGTTTTCCTAAAGGTTCTGCAGCCTCTCGAGGATAAATACAGACGTCTCCATACCGATCCGCGAGACTCTAGTAAACCTGCTCATGACTCGTGAGACCTAGTAACCTAGGCTCTGATACCAACTTGTCACGACCCAATTTCCATACCCGGTCGTGATGGCGCCTCTCGTGAAGACAAGGCTAGCCAATTAACCCAAATCGTCTCTTTAACAATCATTAAACATAATGAATAGAAAATACAACTTAATGGCATTAAAACCGTTAATTACAACCCAACACAACCCGACCGGGGTGTCACAAGTCACGAGCATCTAAAGAAGACTGAACACCACTACAGGGCCAATAATATATACAAAATAAAATCTGGAGTTCAAGAGATGAAGTTCGGTGCCGCGAATTGTGGTGGTCACCTTGCTCAGCTACAATAGTAATACCTTCAATCCGCTAATAACCCGCTACCGGGTGAACAATACCTGCAACTACACGTGAGGTGCAGGGAGTAAAGTGAGTACCCCAACTCAATGAGTAATAAAAGTAAATAATAACTGAGCGGCAAGAAATCACGTAAAGCAGCCAACATGCTGTATAGAAGCCGGCTACAATTTTCTGAGGAAAAAAATAGTGAAATCTGTGATATCTTTATAAATACCTTGGCTCAGTTCAAATCTCTTTTGGAAATGGTCTTTTCAATACTTACAAAAATGATTACAAAACATTTAGTGTTGATAGGCACAGAAAATCCGCCCCTCGGGCATAAATACTACTGTATAGCAGGTAAGAAGGCAAACAAGTATGCAAGATGAGCACATCAAATTTCGCCCATCGGGCACATCTCAAATAGTACCAGCCCCTCGGGCTCAATATCGATCGCTCAGAACAGTGTCAGCCCCTCGGGCACAGTATCTCATCACTCAGATCAATATCAGCCCCTCAGGCTCAGTATCACATCACTCAAGTAGTATCGGCCCCTCGGGCTCAGTATCACAACACATGGGCACCCGCACTCACTGTGGGTGTACAGACTCCGGAGGGGCTCCTACAGCCCAATCACTATATCATCATAAGGCATGAAAGCCTGTACATATCAACATGAGGCCTGAAAGCCTTCTCACAATACACTCGAGGCCTGAAAGCATCCTCACATATCACTCGAGGCCTAAAAGCCTCCTCACATATCACTCGAGGCCTGAAAGCCCCCTCACATCACTCATCATATACTCACATAAGGCCCTTGGCCTCCATCAGTCCAGAAAATAATCATAAGCCCCTCGGGCATCAGTAAAAATAATAGTTCTCACCTCAAACAATAGTTCAATTGTCATTTAAAACTCAAGGTTGAGTAAAAATATAGCTGAGTTCATGAAATAGTGTAATTCAAATGGACTGAATTCAAATAATATTTCAAATAGTGATGATAGCTCACAAGGAGTTCAAACAGTCGGCAATAAGCCCCAAGTATGGCAATAGGCCCAAGTCATAGTAAAAAAAAACAAGTCATAGTGAAATACGCTGTAAAATCAACAACCGGGACAGACCAAGTCACAATCCCCAACGGTGCTCTACCCCACGCTCTCTATCCGGCGTGCAAGTCACCTCAATATAGCACTATGGGTGCAAATCTGGGGTTTCAAACCCTCAGGATATCATTTACAATCATTACTCACCTCGAGTCGGTAAAATCTCTAGCTCGCGGCGCCCTTGCCCCTCAAACCGGCATCCACGCGCGTCGAATCTATCCAACAACAGAGCGAATACGTCACAATATGCCAATGGGACAATACCCAATCGAAAATAATCGAAATATAGCAAAAATCTCAAAACTAGCAAAACCCGAGCCACGGGCCCACTTCTCGAAAAATTACAAAACTCATATTACCGGATTCCTCGTCTCGCCACGAGTTCATACATACCAAGAACTCCCAAATCCGAGCTCAAATGATCTATCCAATTCCAATTTGAAATATCAAAAACTCAAGCCCTAGCTTCACCCTCTTTTGATGAATTTCAACCCATTTTCATGTTAATTTTACCATAAACTTGAATAATTAGGCCAAGGAACTTACCTCCAATCGATTCTCAGTCAAAACCCTCGAAAATTTTCGCTCAACACTCTCCAAGTCGCTCAAAAATGGTGGAAACTACCTCTTGCTCGCGGATGAAATATGACATTTAAAACCCTTCTGTCCACAGCAACTTTCGCTTCTGCGGCCACATAACCGCTTCTGTGGTTACTGCTCTTGCGGTCTCTTTCCGCTTCTGCGGACTTTCACTTAAGGGGCATGACCGCTTCTGCGGTCCAAAACTCGCACCCGCGATACTGCTCCTGCGGTCAAGGCTTCCGTTTATATGGAACCAACCTTGAGCTCGAATTCCGCTTTTGCGCCTGCCCATCCGCTTCCGCGATACCGCACCTGCGGTCTCAAAACCACAGGTGCGAAAAAACCAGACACCAGCAACCTTCAGCAACACAGAATTCCAAATTTCTTCCCGTTGGCCATCCGGAATCACCTCGAGGCCCCCGGGACCTTAACCAAAAGCACCAACATATCCCAAAACATCATACGAACTTCTTCCAATCATCAAAACACATCATACACCGCTAAAACCATCAATTCACATCGGATTCAAGCCTAAGTTTCTTCAGAACTTCCGAAATGCGCATTCGATCAAAAACCCAACTAAACGATGTCCGAATGACCTGAAAATTTGCACACATATCCAAAATCACCCAACAAAGCTGCAGCAACTCTCGGAATCCCATTCCGACCCTCGGATCAAAATCTCACCTATCAATCGAAATTCGCCATAATTCTAACTTCGCCAATTCAAGCCTAATTCTACACCGGACCTCCAAATTCAATTCCGATCATGCTCCTAAGTCACAAATCATTCCTCAAAGCTAACCAAATTACCGAAAATTACATCCGAGCCCTATAACTCATAATTCAACGTTCGGTTGACTTTTCTAGCTTAAGCCTTCCTTAAAGAGACTAAGTGTCTCATTTCTTGTCAAAACCAATCCAAATCAACCCTCACACACCACATACCGATAATGAAATATTAAGAAGCAATAAACGGGAAAAACGGAGCAGTAACACATGAGACGACGGGTCGGGTCGTCACACCGAGAGAGGGAGCCCCGAGGGGATGGTACAGTTTGAGATATTGCCCGAGGGGCGAACTTTTATGTGCTCATCTTGCATACTTATTTGCCTTTTTACCTGTTAAGTTGTGGTATTTGTGCCCGAGGGGCGGATTTTCTGTGCTTATCAGCACTAACTATTTTGAAATCGTTTTCATAATTATTGAAAAGATCACTTTCAAAAGAGATTTCAACTGAGCCAAGGTATTTCTAAAGATTTCACAGATTTCACAGTTTTCTCAGAAAATTGTAACCGGCTTCTATACAGCATGTTGGTTGCTTTACGTGATTTCTTGCTGCTAAGTTATTATTTACTTTTATTACTCACTGAGTTGGAGTACTCACTTTACTCCCTGCACCTCGCGTGCAGATGCAGGTATTTGTTCACCCGGTAGCGGGTTTTGAGCCGGTTGAAGATTTGGCTATCGTAGCTGAGCAAGGTGACCGCCAGAGTTCGCGGCACCGGATTTCTTCCTTTGATTCTAAATTCTAATCTGCATATTACTGGCCTTGTAGTTGTATTTAGACTCCTCTAGATGCTCGTGACTTGTGACACCCCAGTTTTGGTTGTGTTTGGTTGTACTTTCGCCAAGTAATACTATTGAATCATCTTTAAAATTGTTTAAACATGTTATCTATTTATTTCGAAAAAGGGCAGATAGGGTTGGTTGGCTGGCCTTGTCTTCACGAGAGGTGCCATCACGACCGGAGCGGGGTTTGGGTCGTGACATGAATCCATCATACAAACTTCAGCTTCTCAGGTGCCGAAGTTTTTAGAAATATACTAAAAAATTTCAGCACATTGGGTCGAAGTTTTTTGAAAAAGCTTTAGGACAAAAAATATTGAATCCAACACAAAAACTTAAGCTTATCAGGTGCCAAAGTTATTAGAAATATACTATAAAACTTCAGCACATTGGGCTGAAGTTTTTTGCATTTTCTAGCTACTTTTTGTGATTTATCACGCATATCAACTACTTTTGTCGCCTTATTTTTTTACTATTTTTTATTGAATTTACCAACTACTAGCATTTACCACTTACTTCTTTTGCTAACTACTTATGTTCTTACATTCAATTTCTCTTAACAAAAAATAGGTAACAATCTCTTCAGCATTTATAGATATTAAATTGATTAGCTGCATTCTTTGGCTATATTAACAATCTCTTCACTTGAAAATTTCATAGTCATCCATAGACTTCTATCATATTTCTTTAAATTTGTATTCAAAGAAAAACACGAAAATATTAGCTAAGACATGCTTATTAGGTGTAGCAGGGAGTTCGTGGAAGCAAAGATAGTGAAGGAGAAGTCGAAATACTTTATATGTGAAGGAGAGTGGCCAGATCAAACACTCGAGCACAGGACAATTTGCTCTTTTTACTAGGTGATAAATCTAACTTTTAGGAAAAAGAGCAAATTTCCTGGGGCTCGAGTTTTTGATGTGGCCAGTCTCCGTCACATATGAAGTATTTTGGACTTCTCTTTCACTATTTTTGCTTCCCGCGAATTTTCAAATGCACACTAGTAAGCATGTCTTTGGCCAACATTTTCTTATTTTTTTTCTTATGAAAGAAGACGGTAGTTGCTAAAAAATTTATAGTACTAAACTTCGTTAACTTGTGTCTGACAGAAAACGCTTTGGTGGAAGACATAGTGAAGATTCATGGAATGTGGTTAAGAAAACCAAGAAGAGCGACTAGGACATTATTATGGAGAATATGAAGATACTCTGTGAATTTTTTGAATAGAGAATAACTTGTAAACAAAGAACTATTTTTTTTCTTTTTTTCCAAGGATGTAAGTGAAAACAAATTTATATTTTGTGAATATACATTATTTTGAGTGAATTATGTTACTTGGATTAATTCAAATATGTTTATGTCTTTTTTCATGAATTTTAAGTATATTTTTATTGAAATTCAACATGCTAAACTTGAGCATGAAGTAAATAATTTTTGCTTTTTAAGCTGAAGTTTTGGTTAAAAGTCATAACTAAAGTATCAAATGTAGGACAAAAACTTCAGCTCATCACTAAATACACTAAATAACTTCAGCAGTATTTGCGCAAGTTATTTAAAAATTCTTTACGACAATAACTATCCAGTCCAGGACAAAAACTTCAGCTTAACAAGTGTTGAAGTTTTGAGAAATGTACTAAATAACTTCAGCACATTGGGCCGAATATTTTTGAAAAAGCTTTAAGACAAAAACTATTTAATCCAACAAAAAACTTCAGCTTTATTAAGTGCTGAAGTTTTTGAAAATATACTAAAAAACTTCAGCACTTTGGGCCGAAGTTGTTTGAAAAAGCTTAAGACAAAAACTATTGAATCGAACAAAAAACTTTAATTTTATTAAGTATTGAAGTTTTTGGAAATACACTAAAAAACTTCAGCACTTTGGGCCGAAGTTGTTTGAAAAAAACTATTGAATCCAACAAAAAACTTCAGCTGATCAAATGCTGAAGTTTTGGAAATATACTTAAAAACTTCAGCACTTTGGGCCGAAGTTGTTTGAAAAGCTTAAGACAAAAACTATTGAATCCAATAGAAAAACTTCAGCTTATGAGGTGCTGAAGTTTTTGGAAATATTCTAAAAAACTTCAGCACACTGGGCCGAAATTTATTGAAAAGGCTTTAAGACAAAAACTTTAGCATGTTTTGGTATTTTTTTAAGTTGATACTTATCTTTTTTGCATTTACTATCTACTTTTTATCTTTTGTCAACTATTTCATCTTTCATTTAAATTACATTTCTTTTTGCATTTACAATATACTTATTTTTACCACCTACTTATCTTGTTTCATTCAATTTCTCTGAACGTAAAATAGTAAAAACAGCTAAAAAGTTACTTTTACATTTATAGATATTAAATTGATTAGGTGAACTCTTTGTTTATGTTAACAATCTTTTCACTTGAAAATTTCATAGTCATTCAAAGACTTCTATCATATTTCTTTAAATTTATATTCATCCTTAGTCTTTCAGTTTTTGTTAAAGAAAAAATGTCTGGTGCAAGCGGAAGTGGGAAGCCTAATATGGATGAAATTATGATGAAGTGGTAGAGTTTGAAGTGTGAGTGGTACAATAACAAACCAATGGCTAATCTTATGCTTTTGTGGGATGAAATAAAGGCTGATTGGGAGAAAATCAGACCAAATCTCTGTGCCAATCCATCATTCCAGAACAGGCTTAACATGGAACGTAGTTGGGAAGATAATTCAGCCCCGTTCGACAAGGTTGTGCAACAGTTTGATAGTGTTTAGTTTCCCAGCTGGAACGACTATTCCAAGCTGTAAAACAACCTGAAGACTCTTCTTTCTCTTATGGACAGAGTAATCATCGAACAAAGTCAGGTGCGTGATGAATTCAACAAGTTGAAGATTGATCTTCTTGGATTCAGTGGTCTTTTTCCCGACTACCCTATAGTTATCTCTGATAGTGATGATGATGAGATATTTAGAAAAATGAGGAGTAGTGTGATGATGATGATGACGACGACGATGATGGTGATGATTGTTAGTGTTTGTAATCCTTTTTTTATGTTCCAATGCTATGCTTTTTGTTTACTTCAGCCTATAGAGCTGAAGTTTTTTAGGTTAATTTTGTATAACTTCAGCCCAGAGTGCTGAAGTTTTGTTTGTAATATGTGTGTTATTCTGACCTCTTTTTATATCAATGTAATTTTCACCCTATTTGTTGATATTTGCTTTATACTTCTTAGTTACTTGGAGATTCTACAACTTTTGTTTGTACATGCGTTTCTTTTTGTGTGCCTTATACATATATGTGTGTGTGTGTGAGTGTTTGTATGTGTGTATTTATTTAAGGATATGTATTTCACATACTGTAACCTGAAGTTTTTTCTCGCAGAAGTCATTGCGTACTTTTTTAATATGCAACCAAACTTGCAAGCCTACGTAACAAAAATGAGTGATTTGTACTTTAGCAGTATATAAAACTGTCCAAGACCTTATTTTTTTTATTCCTATGAAAAAAATCACATTTCAATTATGTTATATGATAAAGAAAGTCTAAATTCAGACCAAGGATTATTGAAGCTTGGAGTATTTTTCAGTGTGTTTCTTAGAATATGGATGAGGTGCTGGAGAAGACAAGCAAGTTGTTCTGTTATGCCCAACTTGTTTACATCAACTGCATTTGGTAGACTTGAATGGTACTGATGATTCAGTCGCAGGTATATACCTCTTCTTTTGTCTTCTTCCTTGTAAAATCTCTACATCGGGAGCTTTTGTGATCTCAAATGGTATATTTTATGGTATTTCCCATGATTTTTTTTTTATCTCCCACGGTATTCACATGTCCTTCATATGTTTTCAATCATGTTTTCCTTGAATGCCAATTTGAGCAGTAATCAAATTTCTACAAATATTTTTTATTAATAGCTGCAATTGCATGTGGACAGGGCAATTCATCAAGTTGGACTTCCAGGCAGTCACAAGTTCTCTTCTTTAAGTCCACAATGAATTCGATTCCTTCACTATTTATTCTAAACAATATTGAGTCAAGGTTGAACACCTAATAAGGAATAAAAAATTAAGACAAGCTATATTAGTGTATTTTTTCTTCAAAAAGAAAAAGTATGAATTTTTTTAAATGTAAGCAGTAAATTAGTGCAACAAATATAAAAAGCCGAAGTTAATAAATATACTCACAAACATTTTGCAAGCCAGGTCCATCTTCTTAGTTATCTCTTTTTCTGCTCATATTGATACTCTGTGAAAAGTTTCATTTGCCTTTTTTCTCCGTTCGTAAAACCACTCTCCCAACTTTTCTTGGATGAAATGTAACATTCTTAAAATAGGCATTTCTCTCCCTTTTAGTAAAACTCAATTCATTGATTCTACCATGTTTGTTGTTAGCATATCATAACGTCGCCGTGGAAACCACGATCGAGCCCATCTCTCGGGAGCCTCTTCCATTATGTAATTGTATATTTTCTTGTCAATACTTTTGAGTTGGGATATTAACTGATTAAAATCTTCACGTTTGTATGACCTTGCAGCACTTTGAAAAAGATTTATTACTGTGGCCTTTGCTTTAAATTTTTCTCAAAGTGATAGAGGCATATACCATGGTTAGCTTCAGGAAAAACTTTTCTAATACCATTTGCAATCGATTAGTTTCTATCTGACAAAAAAACTAGTTCACGACGGACTTGAATTGCTTTTCTCATTTTCCCGAAGAACCAAATGTATGCCTCATTATTTTTTGAATCTGCTATACCAAAACATGGAGGAAAGATTTGATTGTTTGCATCCTTTGATACAGCAACAAATAGAACACCACGATATTTTGACTTCAAAACGTTGCATCTACTGCAATAACGAGTCCACAGTGGGACCAACCAGCTACTGATGCCGCAGGAGCAAAGAACATGTAAGCAAATCTGTACATTAAAACACAAAAAAATAAATCATAAGGTGTGAAGTTTTTTAAATAGTAACATTTGAAACTTCAGGCTGATGGTTAGTATTGTTTTGCTTACCTATTATGCGCATCTCTTTTTATGCTTGTGTACGTTCCTGGATTTTTGGCCACCATCATGTGTAGGTATGAAGGAAGAATCTGGTAGTTCTCTTCAGGTGTTCCCCTTATGCAAGCAATAGCTTTTTGAATGACACGCCATGCATTGTGATAACCAATGTCAATTCCAAATTTCTTTTTCATTTCATTTTCTACAAAGGCTGGTGTAACCTCTATCTTTTTGTCTCGAACATGTTCTATAATTTGTTCACTTATAAAATTTGATGTAGCATGCTTCTGATCTGATTTTCTTGCATCAACTGAGCATTCATGGATGTTATGATATTTTATCACCCAGAACAGTGTGGAATTTTTTATTCTGGTAGCAAGTACATTCCAACAACATTTGTCCACGATGCATTTCAGCTCGTATTTCTTGGAACATGATCTAACAGCAGTAAATTCAACTTTTTTGTTTATCTCCAAGTTGCAGAAAAATTTAGTCATGTTTTGTTTGTTCTCAAAGATGGATCCAACTCTTACTTCCTCAGGCAACACATCGTGCATAAGTATTTTACGTGGTGGAGATTCTTTAAACTTTCTCCTCAGTCTTTTTCTTGATTTCTGAGGAACACAAGAACTTTCAGCAATTTCTTCAATTCTATCTGTTGTTATTGGCATAAGCTCCATGTTTACTTTATCTTCATTGTTGCCTATCATTGCAGAAGGTAACAAAAAGCTTTGTTGGATTGTATGTTGGTTGTCAATTTGCATTATTAGTTGTCTTTCTTCTTCTTGGTCATCGACAAACTGGTATGAATTTATTAGAGGAGGGGGTAATTATTGCAGCACTATGTATTCTGAAGCAACTGTAATGTTAGAAGGTTGTTACCCGTTGTCTACTTCCATTATTGGTTGTCGTACTTCATGTTGATAGTCAGCAAAAGGTTCTGAATCTATCGCATATGCAAGAGATTGGTTGAATGCTGCAGATTCTGAAGGTTGTATTTTTTCAATTACGAAATGGCAATTCTTGTAGGCTGAATCAGTTGTAAGTAAATGTATACACGTACTGAGTTCTTCATCTGAAGTTATAAATATTCCTTTGCTTGTATTTAGTTTGATATCAAATCATACTTTTAATGCATATTTGATTGAATCAATATTTGTAACTTCACTAATTTTCTTCAGGAAAGTATTGAATGATATGCCCTTATTAAGTAGAACAAGTTTTGTATCATGATCGAAGTATTTGAAATCAGGAGTCCAACTCCCATTGAAAGTTATAACAACGCAAATCGAACTCATCCTGCAGATTCATGTTTAGGGGCAAGTATTAGGAAAGTGAACAGAAGAATTTTTAGGTTGTTTGTGTTGAAGTTTTTACAAATGAACTAAATCACTTAGGCATCTTCTACTGAAGTTTTTTTGGTAAAAGATGTATGACATAATTAATGAATCCTGCACAGAAAACTTCAGCTTATTAAGTGCTAAATTTTTTTCACATAAGCTTAATAGCTTCAGCATATTAGCTGAAGTTTTTGTATGATGTTGATTCATCAATGCAGGGGAAAAAAACTTCAGCTAGTAAGTGCTGAAATTTTTAGAAATGAACTAAGAAACTTCGGCACATTGGGCAGAAGTTTTAGCAAATGAATTGAACAAACTTGAGAATGTTTTAGCATTAATTGCATAGTATATAGAAATAACCTACACACTTAAAGTATTAATTATATTGCGTTTGGGGGTATGTGTTAGTGTAATAATTATATTCCTATCATATTCATGCACGCTTTTCATTAGACAATCTTTAAAATTCCTTTTTGCCTTTTCATATACCATGTAAAAGTTTTTTCCCCCTATATAAGCACACTATTCCTTATGAGTTTATTCACTCAAACACATATATATTGGTAGACATAAAATACAAAAAGTAGAAAAATAAATGCTGTCATCGAGCAAATAGTAGACGAGATCAAGCAAGACATCATTGAGGCATTTGAGTTGAAGCTTGATGAGGTCATAGAAAGGTACGACAAGGAGCTTGAAGAAATTAACAACAAGCTTGATACGCTTATGATGTATGCAATATTTGATAATCTTGCTGATGAAGATGCTTGTCCATCTGGCAGCGACGACGATGATGATAATGATGATATGGACTGATTTTTTTTTATTTATGTAATTTATTTTTATCTTTGTTTATGTTTTAATGAAATATTTGTTTTAAGTTTTCTCTGTTTTTTTAAATATCAATTCTATTAATTTTTTTTAGTTCAAGCATGAAGTTTTTAAATAATAACTAAAAAACTACATTACCTATACCGAAGTTTTTTGGGTGCAATATTAATTTTTAATTTAGCCAGTGCAGGAGGAAAACTTCAGCTCCTCCTGCCGAAGTTTTTAAATAATAACTAAAAAACTTCAGCACCTAGGCCGAAATTTTTGGTGCAATATAATTTTTTAATTTAGCCAGTGGAGGATGAAAACTTCAGCTCCTCCTTCTAAAGTTTTTTAAGTAATAAGTAAAAAACTTCAGCACCTAGGCCGAAGTTTTTTGATGCAATATGAATTTTTAATTTAGTCAGTGTAGGAGGAAAACTTGAGTTCCTCCTGCTGAAGTTTTTAAGTAATAACTAAAAAATTTAAGCAACTATGCCGAAGTTTTTTGATGCAGTATGAAATTTTAATTTAGCAGTGTAGGAGGAAAACTCCAGTTCCTCCTGCTGAAGTTTTTAAGTAATAACTAAAAAAACTTAAGCAACTATGCCGAAGTTTTTTGATACAGTATGAAATTTTAATTTATGTTTTATTGTTTTTTACCTAGTGTACGAGAAGAACTTCAGCTTTTAATTATTAACAAAAAAATTTCAACAACTATACCGAAGTTTTAAAACAATCATATAATGTTTTAATATAATTTCTTCTTCGTTGTGTTATTTGGCAACTCGTTAACTAAATAACTTCAGCTTAGAATGTTAGAATTCATCGTCAAATAGATTTAGAATTACAAATTCAGCATATCAGTGAAGTTACTCAAACAACTTCAATCAATCAATCAGAAAACATATAATTCAAAAAATACTTACAATGTATTTGAATTTGGAAGTTGAATTTGAATATGGAATTTGAATGCGAGACGCGATCTCCGGAGAGACGGACTGATGGAGGAGATACGGAGGAGATCTAAAATTTGAATCTGGGAATACGGAGGAGAGACGGAGTTTTATATGTTTTGGAAAGGTATAATGGTCATATTATTATGGATTTTTGTAAGTTGGTTACGAAATCAATAGTTTTTAAAAACAGGATATAGATTAAAAGGTTACATAAAAATAAGACTGCAAATCCCCGAAAAACTGCTTCTACTACTATTTTTAAAAACTTATTGCCCAAATATGGTAAAATTTTCTATTTTAAAAAAAAAAAGTGCTTTTGGCTCTCAAAAACTTTAAACAAACATGATATTCGAAAATAGAAAGAGGTTACAAATTTGGGGAAGTTGCAGAGAAATGGGCAGTACACAATAAGCTAATCGTCCCAATTCCCAACCCCAAAAGTTGCTATAACCATCCCTATACTTCCCTTCCATTTCCATAATTGTTTCAATACTTCTTCTAAAAAAAAACCAGTGCAAAGTTTTCTTCTTTCTGGGTAAGAATTCAATTACTAATCTTTGGTTTTCAATGATTCCATCTTCTGTAATTTTTAATGGATTTAATTTTGTTGTCCATTTACAAATGTTATTTTGCAGGAGATAAGTAAAAAACAACAAATGCTATTTTAGTTATATGACCCTTTTCATATGAGATCAGAAAACAAATAAAATCGGAGGCTTTTGTAGGGGTAGTTTTTGGTTTATTTAGGTTTTTTTGTTTTTTCTTCCATTTGAAATGATGTACTTTTGCAACTCTGGGTTTTGCTTCTCTTTAGAAGAATTCAATGGATGAGTCTTGAATTACGTTGATTTATGTGGCTGTTGTACTCTTTTCGTTATGAGAATTTTCTATGGATGTTTGCCTCTTGGGCTTTGATTCAATGGCTAATGTAGTACAACATTGGATGTGTCCTGAGTTTGAACAGAGGCGGAGCCACGATTTAAAGTTTATGCGTTCAGAGTTCTAGTCTTTTTAAGTCACCGAGTTCTTAATTAATAATATGGACATACTCAATGGATTTCTTAACTAGGTTTGGCCAAACTCATAAACCAAACACTAGCTCCGCCCCTAAGTTCAAATCCTGCAGGTGAACTAAGGGACCATTTGTTTACACTTTAATTGAGGTCTTAATCCGGATGGTTCAGACTTCAGAATATTAAATGCATTTGTTTTTTCCTAAATTTTCTTTTTATATGTTGAATGTGGATCTCTCTGATTGAGAATTATAGCTTGAATCTACATAGTTCAAGGTGGCTTTCATTAAGAAGCTTTGATAAGAAAAAAATATAGTAAGACAATAGAGAGCCGGGGAAATCCGCTAGGCTAGAATTATTTGCAATCCCATTCAGCGTCACCGGAGATGTTTTATCTGGTTTCATCCAAAGTTGGCCAAATCTTGAAATGGACTGACTTTGATTTTTCATTCAGTTTATGCATGGGTTGTAGGAACAAGTATTTTGTTACACTGTAAGTCTGTAGTGATACCTTAAAAGAGAAAGGAAAATAAAAGCAAAAAGAGGAAATAAAGGACAGTCCTTTATTGCGTTCTCTTTAATGCTTTATGATGGATATCATGTCAGCTGCTTTTCATTTTGCATTTAATTTTGTCCTTTCATATAATTGTAAAAGCTGAAGTAGATGAAGTTGATCTCTCAAGGTATATTTTGATGTTGCAGCTTGCAAATGCGATATATCAGATTCAGATATACATCTCAACATCTAAAATTTTTGATCTCATTGTCACAAAAGCTTCCAACCTTTTTATAAAACTGTTGGAGGCGGCAAAAAGGTTTTCAATAAAATGAATACAAAGAAAGTCTATAAATACTTTCCTCATCAAAACAAAGTATGTCAATACTTGTATGTTAGTGGAGATCTGGACTTTCTTGAAAAACATTCCAAGTTAGCTTTCTCAACAATTAATAACTAAGAAGGAAGTGATAGGGCACAAAGATCTTTGTTGGCCATTTTATATGTTTGTGAGGCGTGAAACCAATGGTAGAATTTTTTCTTTATCCTAGTTAGCTTGTGAGGTCTAAAAGACCTAGAATCTGGATAGTTACACTGAAGACTTTAGAAACTCCGAAAGATCCCTGCTCGACACGCGAGCTAAGTTATCCAGGCCGTCTGCTGCTCAATTTGCTTGGCTCCAACGATTGAGCAGACGACCACTGTTTCAAGTAAAGCTCCTGTTTGAAGCCTCTCTTGAGCATTCTGGTTGGAAGAATGGCGTCTTGATCATGCAATATTGTTTTTGAACAGTTAGATCATGCAATATTCTCAATGTAACTTTCTCTATTTTGTTTGTAATTTACAGTTCTACATCTCTTAAATGTGCTTTTTCCTACATAGGGTCCACTCCCTACCCTGGGTAGAGATGCCAATCTCGTTGTCAATGGTAGATGGTGTTAAGACTGTTCACTCTCCACACGCCAAATTATCTTATCAAATTGACTTGTTTCCTCTATTAGTTTTTTGGTTGGCTTTTTTGATGATGGTTGTGCTCATAGTATTAGTTAACTAGGGTGTCAACTTAGGTAATTGTTGATTATTCAAATGACATGATTAAGGCATTGGGTTATGCAGTAGACAACTCTAGCCGTTGTCCTTGCATTTCCCTTCTGTGCTATTAGCAGTTGTATATCTTCCTTTTCCGTTCTTTAATCTTTTTCCAGTTTTCATAGCCATATGTCGTGGACTTATAGATTCGGGCTTACACATATGGATAAATTTTACTTATATTTGCTGCAACTCATTTTGCTCTAGAGGCTGTGATCTCTTCCCATACCTCTGGCCATTTACATCATTGTGCAATATGATTCTATTTGGTGCGCTCACGAAATTTTTACAACAGAATAAAAAGGGAAAATTGCAAGAGGATGTGGCTGATTTATTTTTGCACTGTTTTCTGTCCTAGTTATCTTATTTTATGTTCGAAATGTAGGGACTCAATGCTGTGCGACCTCGAAATTCTATTCTATGTGGTAGTTCCGATGAAAGATATAAAAGAAAGTGGACAAGTCCCAGGAAGTGTTGTCATCAAGCATCTTTTGGACCACCTCGCTTGTGTGAGAGTTACAGAAGATTGCGGATACTTTCTCAGAATAACAAAAGTGAAGAGCATAGGCAATGGAAAGATGTACCAAGAAAAAATAGGCAATGGAAAGTTGGAGTTATCAGAGTACATCATTTTCCCAGTAACCTTCTGTTTTCATTCCTTCTTACCGAAAACTGGGGAAGTCTTGGTTGGTATTGTGATCAAGGTTGTCAGCAACGGAGTCTTTCTGAAATGCGGACCTATGAAGTTTGTTTATCTCAGTGTTCGAAAGATGCCAAATTACACCTACATTTCGGGTGAGAAACCATTCTTCTTATGTGATGATCACTCGAGGATTGAAAACGAAGTGGCTGTCCGATTTGTTGTGTTTGCTGTGAGATGGAACAATGGAGCTGTTGCTAGGGATTTCAACATTCTTGCAAGCATAGAAGGTGATTGTCTTGGGCCAATTTCACTGAATGGATTAGATGGTATAGAGCTGTAAATTTCTTTATAGGAAAGGAAAAGAGAAAGGTGCATTGTTAGTGTAGTTTCTCTTACCACATCAAAATAGGAAAACAAGAAACTTTGTATAGGTTGATTTACTTTATTATTAGAGGTCAATGAGTTATCAGTGAGATTGTATTTGTAAATGGTAGAGTTACAGCTTTGCTGAGAACTGAAAATGGCTGATACCATTACAAAAGAAGTGACAAAGGATATCTTGGAGGTATTTATATCTCTTATTTGCATGGTTAGGCCATCCTTTACTATTATAAGGAAAGAAATGCTTTAAGAGCATATTATTTTCTTTTTTTGCTGTACCTTAATGAATTAAATTGTTTTTTTTTGCATGTGATGTCCACCCCAACATCTTATGTTTTCCTTTCCTTTACAAGATTCTATTGGATTTCGTATGAGGGGTAAGGGATAATTATTTTCGAGATAAATTTGAGACGAGTTATTCCATATTGATTGAGATAAAATCGTTGTACAACTTTGTCACAGGATTGTAATGTTATTTTTATTGTTATGGGAAGGTGGGAATCGTGGGATAACAATCATCGGATAATTAATCATAGGATAACTTTTTTGCCAACAATGTGAAAACCTCTAATACATTTGGACTAGCCTGTTTGGCCAAGCTTCTCAATGAGCCAAAAGTGCTTTTTTTTTTTTTCAAAAAAGTGTGTTTTAAAAACAGTTGGGATGTTTGGCCAGGCTTTTTTTAGGAGAAAAAAGTGCTTTTGGCTAGAAGCAGAAGCAGTTTTGGAGAACAGAAAAAAGTAAGCTCTCCCCAGTAGCAGAAGCATTTTTGCATTCTTTTCATTCCAAAAATATCCTTAGTAAAATATTATAAATACCAAAATAACCTTACTATTTTAAGCCTATTATTTAGGATATAATAAGATCTTCTCTTCAGCAAGTCACGCTTCTATTCAATTTTACAATATTTTAGGTTTCTCCTTCATGTCAACAACAAATCGCTTCAACAGCAAGGGAAATTGTTGATTGAACTTGAATAAGTAATGTTTGTTTGTGATTTTTGTTGGGGTGAATACTTTTATATTTGTTAAATAATTATTGATATATTTAAATCATCTTGAAAGAATAAAATACTTTTTAATTATTATTTTTCCATATTTTACTTAAATAAAATTTAAAAACTTAATTGTTATTTTGGTAATAAATCTTTATGATCAATCAACTACTTATATAATATTAACTCCTAAGCAAATCTATTCATGTCCTTATTTGTAATTTGACACTTAAAAGTACTTTTTGAAAAGCTTGGCCAAATACAAATTATTGTTCAAAAATGCTTTTCAAATTGATTAGCCAAACACAAAATGCTTCTATGCAAAAGTACTTCTGAAAAAAAGTACTTATCAAAATAAGCTGATTTTTCCAGCTTGGCCAAACGGGCTATAAAATAACTGAATACACTGACCTTTCTCCCTTATTTTCGTGTAATTTTAGTCATATTAAGTGGACAATTTCAGCCATTAAAATTATGCTTTGCTTTACTATGGAGAAAAGTATATGCCACTGCCAATTAGCCATTAAAATTATGCTTTGCTTTACTATGGAGAAAAGTATATGCCACTGCCAATTTGCCATCTGTAAAAACTAAAAACTTCCTCTAAATGCTTTTCAAAATGGAAAAAAAACTATAATGGTATTTGTCCTTTGACAAACCTCTAAAAAAAAAAAAGGAACAAAAAAGATGAAAAGCAAATGAAAAAATTGAATAAAAATAAGAAGGAAATGAAAAAGAGAGGAAAGGGGAGGAAATGCAATGGCAAAAAAGCACATCCAATTCNCCCCCCCCCCCTCCTTACTCTCTCTATAAAAAAGCCTCCAAGAGCTAAGCCACTAATGTTTTATAAAATATATTACAAATTTGTCAGAGAAAATATTTAAAATTTGTTTATATTACATGTATAACCTCTTCAGTTCCTTGAGTTTTTTTTTTTTTTAAATAAAGGAAAGTAACATTTCAATTCCATTTTCTTGGCTAGGAAATAAAAATAACTTATTTTCCTATTAAGGAATATCTTTTGGCAAACAAAAGCCAAAGAATGCAATATGAAACCACAGCTTTTTAAATTTTCTTTTTTTGTTTTTATCGAAAGCATGAGAATAAAGACAGTGATGCCACTACTTTTGGACTTGTATTTTAGTTTATTTATTTATCGTTTACTTAATAAATTGTTAAGTACGGAATATAGTTTTTAAGCCCCATATAATCAGGAACATTCAAGAGGTTATAATTATCGAAAATCCAAATTACAAATTCTGCTGGTATAATTCCAAAAAATTTACCCTCCAAATTTAACCAAAAAACAAAGCCATAACTCAGAAAGTTCATATTTTTGCTCCTCCCATAAACACAGGTATAATCTCTTTAATTTCTCCTCTCTACACAATTTGTTTAAATTTTAATTGGCTGTGCTATTTTCCACTGACTGTTTTCTTTTTTTTGAACTTATTTAATTTAAAAGAATTTAAGGCTGTTTCGTTTTTGGAGTTCTTTTGATGGTTTAAGACCCCCTTTAGCTAAACAGTATTTTGTTGTTAATTTCTTGATTGAAACTGTCTAATGTTGGTTTGTTTAATCAAGATTCAATTTTTTTTTTGCTATGTTTGATCGTATTTCTACTTGGCCTGATTAGGTTTTATGAATTATTACAAATTCTAGTTAATCTTTTGTGTGGGGTTTATAACGGTTTGAACTTTTCAGTTTTCATAAGACGGCAATGCTTACTGAAATGGTGTTACTGAAATTATGTTGTATGTATTTGTATCTTTGAGCTAGGTGAGTATCATAAATTTAATATGAATAGTATTAGTCTCTGTTAAATTCCATGATTTTGGCTATTTTTAGCTACTTTTGCTTCTTATTTTTTATCATTGAAATATTCTAGGTGGATTGTAAGTATTCATGCATTAGTAGCGGAGTAAGGATTTGATATTGAAGCAATGCAAAAGGATAGTAATTCTGGTGCCCCTGGAACACCACGACTGCGTCGTCGCAGAGGATCAAATGAGGTGACTTTCCTTTTGTTTCAGTGTTTCTAGTGACTGGCTGCATTTTCTATTTTTTTTCTGGTTGCTCTTAGTCGGTGTTAATTGCTTAAATTTAATAATGAAAGAGTATAGATGAATAACAGAATGACATTGAGAGTTAATGTGCCATTTGACTAAAGTAGTGTATTACTGTCTCTGCTCCATCTTATGTGATGTTATGGACTGAATATAGGGTTAAGATGTTAATTTGATTTTCGTATTGTAATAGTGGCAGTGAAAAAAATTTAATGAAGTAGTGGTTCAAAATTTATTTGATAGTCAGGTTCGTGCCGCACACTAAGGGTCTAACTCAGGTATTTAAGTGGAGACAGGTAGAGGGGCAGGTCCATCATCCCCGAGTTTCGTAGGCTCGAACTAAAGGGTCAGCTCCATACGGATTTCTCGGTCATAAAAAAAAAGTTGTTTGATAGGAAAACATCACATTAACATTTAAAATTTGAATAATTAAATATGTTTCAACTCTTGAAGATTGTGAAAGTGGTATCGATGGTAGAATAACGTTATCAGTATGATGGTGTGAAACAATTTGGAATGTTTTGTCATATAAACTGGAAAAGGGGGATTCCTTATTTTTTTTTTTGATAAGTAGTACTCCTATTATTTATTGCTTATTCAATTTTGCAACTAGAAAATGCTAGATTTGGTTTTCGGAATCTTGTAGATGCTTCGTGTCTGAAGTTGTTGCTGAAGTTCTTTTTCTCCCTCTTCCTGAAATTTCAGGTTCCTCAGGAGGTTGTCAAAGCAAATGGAGCCCATTTGCTTGTTGACGATCGGAGCAAGTATAGTTCAATGTTGATCCGTCTATATTCAACTCTCTGGATGATTGGCAGTTTTGCTTTCGTCATTTACATGGGCCATCTTTATATTTGGGCTATGATAGTAGTTATACAAATTTTTATGGCAAAGGAGTTGTTCAATCTACTTAGGAAAGCGCATGAAGACAAGCAACTTCCTGGTTTCAGGCTATTAAATTGGTGAGCAATATCATTCTTGTATTTTACTTTCCTGATAAATTTTCTTTTGCCATTGGACTTCTTCTAAAGGCAATATATTTTACCGAAAAGTGAGTTTGCATTGAAGAAAAAGGTGAATGGCATCTTCAGAGCGGTTTTCACATAAAGGACATTGACTGCAAATCTGAAAGCCTCTTTTGTGGAGGTTGTTCTGGGTGAGGCATGCCTCCCTAGCCGCTGGCCAAGAGAAACAGGAGACTTTCAGAGGGGCATTATTATGCCGGACACTCTTTGATGGAAAAGTACCACTGTTGTCGTGAGAAATAAAGAGTACGTAACAAGATTTCACAGGAAAAAAACTGTTGTCCTCTCCAAATGAAGGAATCGGATTTCTGGTGATCTAGAGCGAAGTTGCTGATCAATGTTAACAAATCACATGTCCTTTATACTTCATAATCATTTAAGTTCCTCCGGAGGAAAAGATAATCCTAGTGAAGTGGAAAAATAAGCTATCATGGCGTTGTGACTTGTGAAGAGAAGAAATCCTGAAAACTGTGCTTTAAGAGATGAGAGACTCAACCAAGCATCCTCCCAAAATCTAATTTTCCTGCCATTGCCAAGTAGAAAAGCATAATTGAATTTGTCTCCATAAGAATGCATATGCTTCCAAATTCCATGAGGTTCGGTTGATTCTTGGTGAACCGAGGATTATCCAAAGTGAGCTTTTCAGCCAATAATCTTTCCCATACGTTCTTATCCTTGTTGAATTTTCCATTCCATTTTAAATTAAGACTTTCATTAACCCTCAGGGGTTGGCCCGGTGGCAATTGACTTGAGCCTTGGGGTTTGCTCCCTTTCAAGGTCTCAAGTTCGAAACCCACTGGGTGCAAACAATTTCCGAGGGCCATCGGACTGGGTAAAATTTGAATTAACCGTGGTGCACTTGCGGGAAACTCCTTGCCGAGGGCCTGTGCATCCCCGGGATTAGTCGGGGCTCGAAGAGACTCGGACTCCCGGTGCAAAATCAAAAAAAAAATTAAGACTTTCATTATAGGACTTCAATTTCTTAATTCCAACACCCCCGTTCTTCCTGTTTCTGATATCATTTTCCCCAGCCATCGAGAGTTCCCCTGTCTGCTCTATTCCATAGGATATCTCTTCTCATCTTGTGAATGCACGTTAAGATTGACACCAATGCTGGAAAGAGGAACATGCTGCTGGTTTGAATAGCATCAGGAACACTATTTAAGAGTGGCTCTTCCGCCTAAGGATATATACTGCTATTTCTAGTTTGCCAATTTTTGTCCATTTTCTCGAGAACTCAGTTCAAGATATTGATGGATTTGTGCTTCCCAGATTTATTGTTGGCCGAGAACCAATGTTGTATTGTAGGATGATAGCTAGTTAGTGAATTTTGAAACTTAATTTAACGGAAAGAGTGAACTTTTTGAGAAGTCGATGTGAAGTTCGGGGAAGGCCACGAAAGGTTTTGTTTCAACATAATCATCCTATAATTAAAAATTACTACTCCCTCTGTTCCAGTTTATATGAACCTATTTCCTTTTTGGTACGTTCCAAAAAGAATGAACCCTTTTTATATTTGGTAACAATTTAGCTTAAACTTACAACTTTACCCTTAATGAGAAGCTTTTATAACCACACAAATACTCTGGGCCCCATTTGGACTTGTTTAGGACCACAAATTCCAAAAGTATTCATTTTTTCCTTAAACTCCGTGCCCAGTCAAACAGGTTCACATAAATTGGAACGGAGGGAGTAGTATTTAGTGGCATAAAAGGTGATTAAATTGAAACTAAACACAAAGTTCAGAATGGAGAGAGTAACTTATCTGAACTAGAAAAGAATCATATGGGTTGTTTGGGAGGTCTATTGGCGAAGTCTATCAATTATTAAAATACAGTATTGTCAGTCTGTGAACTTGATGCCACAGGAGAGTTATGCAGAAGATGTAGGATATCGGACCAGCTATAGAAGTACTGCTTATTCTAAAGCTTCAATAAGTTCGATAGATCTCTTCGAACAGTTGCGAATGAAGGGAAAATGAGAATTGTGACTAGCATTCCATATTTTCCTTAATGTAGCATTGCAGCTTTCTTGAATTTGGATGTACAAAAGTTCTTGAAGAAGGGTATGTCTGGCTGATCTTCCTTCCAACAAAATCCCTGCACCTCAAAGCTATCCTAAAGTTGCAAAGATGGAGAAATGTCTTGACACGACGGTGAAGGTAAAAATGGACTCGAAATGTTTTTTGGTCAAGGAGGATTCTCTAAAACCAGTAGATCCTTCTTTTGAAGGTGCCCAATGGAGTATCTGATGATGTTACATCAGATATTCCAGCTTGCTCGAAAATTAGGAAACGAGCCTAACAGACATGAAAGTTTTTCAGTAGGATTTTATGTTTCAGATATGAACAGAATGTTCTTCTGTTCGAATTTCGTTAAGACTAAAAGCAGAAAATATTAAGGTGTGTGAATGCCACCTGGGAGAACACAAGCTATCAATGAACCAGTTCTGCCCCAACTCTGTTCCCATTTTGATTAGTCGTGCCGTCAAAGTCAAATATCCATGCTCTCCTCAGCCAGAATGTCGAGAAGTCTGGCATCTATGACATAACACCGTACCCTTGAAGATGATGAATAGCTGTAGGCCAATTCTCTTTTCCACATTGGTTATTAGAAAATGGAGGGGGAGGGGAGACGTGTTTAACGGGTCAAAAAATTCAAAAATTGAAAAGGTGTAGCAGCTTCCCAATGAGAGCACTTGGAACAAGAAAATCTTAATCGGAGTACAAAGTGGTCAGTATAGGATGTCCAAAGCCAGGTTCAGAGCCAAGTTCATCCTATACCATGGTCATTTGGTACAAAGATAAGTTGTACATGGATTATAGTGCGTGGATTAGTTATGTAGGGATTAGTAATACATGGACTATTTCTTAACGGATGTTCTATTCATTGCACTAAATTTGGATATAGAAGATATCATTTAAAATATTTATTTATTTTTTTGAATAAAAAATCAATGAGTTTACAATTGTACCCTTGGATGCTTGACCTTCATTGGGTTCTAGAAAAAAACAAGGACAATTTTGTCCATTTGGTGCTTTATCCATGTATAACTTATACATAGATTAGTTATTCCATGTTGGTGGTGGTATAAATAATATACCAATTGGTGTATTAAGTTATACATGATTCAAAATATATACCAAACATTGGATAAAGTTATACCATGATTATTTTCCTTATACATCATACCAAACAACCTCTTGGGGGTGAAGCACGTGAAGCCTAACTTTGGTGAAGCACGCGGAATGGCTATCTTGAATAGTAAGTCACCCACACTATATGCTTCCAGCTGTGGTGAGGTCCAAAGAGCAGACTTGCACGTGATGGACCAGGTCCAAGTGGAAATTGAACTCGTATCTGGTCTAGGTTAGCTATATTTGAACAAGGAGGGAATTCTCAAAATTAGTTGATATTGGTTTAGCTAATCTGGTTCATGTGTGGACTTGGGACTATTTTAGTTGGCCTGTGATACACAGACTGAAACCTCCAAGCTGTCAGGCTATGGAAACTAGATAAGCAAATTTACTGTTGCCTTTGCATCACTTGAGCTCACGGTTGCCCCTGTTGAGTCCCTTCACAAGTGATATATATCTGTAGAATGTAGTTTGAGAAGCTTGGGAATTTGTATTACAAGATTGACGCAATATCTTAGTGTTTACAGGTTCTCTTTTCTGTTTTTGCTTATTATATTATTCTTTCCAGGCACTTTTTCTTTACAGCTATGCTGTTTGTATACGGACGCATCCTGAGCCAGAGGCTAGTCAACACAGTTACTTCAGACAAATTTTTATACAAGCTTGTTAGCAGATTTATCAAGTATCACATGGTCACGTGTTATTTCTTGTATATCGCAGGTCTGTATGGGCTATTTTATTGTACGCATTCAATGTTGCAATGTCGACAATCACATTTCCATTTAACAACATCCAAGGCATATCATATCACAAATTGTTCTGTATACTGTTGCCTTATTTTCTCAAAATATGAATGACTTTGTGATACTGACTGCTGGATTACTACCTTTTCCGCTGGTTGAATTTTATTGTTTTCCCTTGCACTTGAAATCAGGTTTTATGTGGTTCATTTTGACATTGAAGAAGAAGAGGTACAAGTATCAATTTGGCCAGTACGCTTGGACTCATATGATTCTGATTGTAGTGTTTACTCAGTCCTCTTTCACTGTAGCCAATATTTTTGAGGGAATTTTCTGGTAAGACAGCTTAAATCTATTTCTTCCATTTTGAATAGATTTTCTATTTCATTAGTCTTTCACTTGTCGGGATTTTATGTTATTTTACTGCTGAAACTATTATTTGAAGACTCTACCCTGCCCTTCGCTTCTTCTAATTGTTTTGTTCTCTTTGGGAAGTAATCGTTTGGACCAACTTCAGGTTTTATATTCTTTCCTCAGCGTGCATATGTCTGGTCGAAAGATAGAGGGCTTCTTTTATGTTTTGGAACTGACACATTTTACCACATCTTTTGGCCATTTTCACAAGTTTTTGTTCCACTAGTACCTTTTTTTCCTTCTTTCTGAAGCTTGACATAAAATTTAAATTTAACAGTGATATGGAACTTCTTC
>MU788073.1:3159-18591 GCA_026770625.1 Nicotiana glauca | reverse complement strand
CCCCCCCCCCCACACACAAAAAAAAAATTGAAGAAACATTGTTGACTTACTTGGAAGTGTTTCTAGTAGCATTTTGATCAAAGGACCCTGCAGTGTCGAAGAAAATTTTGGTACAAAAGTACATATTAGCTTTTATTGCTCGAAAACCCCTTCTACCTCAATTTGCAACGTCTGGAGCTCTTATATCCTTTTCTTTGTCGACCCATCTTCACTTGCTCTGTTGGGTAAGGTAATTCTTATACGAAATTTGTCTGTTGTTGGGACCTTTTTGCCTTAAGTTTTCCATCGTCCATATGGTTAAAGGTAGCCTTCTTCTGTAGGCTACTGATAAATTATCTCTCTATTTTATAGCTTGTTGCTAAAAACTTTCCCAGGTTAAATGCACTGGTTTTGGATCTACATTTGGTTTTTCAATACGCATGATTTGTGTTCAGATTGCTTCTTTCAGTTGCTAATTCGCATCTTTCTACTGTTGGATTGGTTAGATAAAGATTTTTCTTGAACTCTGCAATGACTCGACTTGATCCTTTATTACTTTCTTTTTGAGCAGAACTTAACTATGAGAAAAATGTGATTTTGAAATGGAAATTGCCGTTAGAATGAAGGTACTTGTCTGAGAGTAGTTTTGAGATTTTTCTTGGAAGTTGGAACTGTGAGTTTGGTAACTTGCTGAGCCACTAGCTGGAATCAAATTACTGTGTTACTGTATAATTATGCTGTCGCCATGATTTTGATTTCTGAATAAAGAGCAAAGTAAAAATAAACGGAAAACCAAGTCTGATTTGTTTAATTGTTGTACGCTGTCATATTAGTTGCTTAAAATGGGTAAAGACGAATGTAAAACCTTGGTGATTGCGACATGTTTGTAGAGTTAATTTGACGGATTATAGAAGAAATTTCAACAATATTAGTCATTAATCAAGACTAGCTGACCTTTCAAAAGTTTGGCTGTAACGGGCTAATAATCTAGTTTTGATTCGACTAAGGAACAATACATGCACTGCACGTCTTTGTTAAACAACTTGATTAGTATGAAAAGAGAAATATCAAAAAAGTTATATTCAAGCATTCTTGTGTGTATGTACTGAATTTTTTTGTTATACTAGCTTATTTTCTAACTTTTGTTTAGTGTTAGCCATGATAAAACTTCATTTTAGCTTTTAACTTTAAAAGTTAAATTGCTACAACAACAGATCACCCAACGAAATTCCACAGGTGGGGGCCGGAATCGGAAGAAGGTAGTGTGTATGCAGACTTTACCCTATCATATGAAGGTTGAAAGGTTGTTTTCGAAAGACCCACGGCGGTCGGAATCTGAAGAACGTAGTGTGTATGCAGACCTTACCTTACCTTATGAAGGTAGAAAGGTTGTTTTCGAAAGACCCTCGGCTTGAAAACAGTAAAAAATAAAGCAATAGAAAAATAATAGCAACAATAAGGTAATAAGACAATAGAAGCAACTAATACAACGAATAATAATATTGTTCCAGGGTATGAAACTATAAGAAAAGTGCCAATCCTACTGAAAATGATGACACACTGTATAAAAACAAGGGTCTAGGAATATGATACCTGACTAGTACTAGTACTACTACTGGTAAGATAAGGCAAAACTCTAGACTATCTATCAATCCAACACCCTAATTCTCAACCTTAACACTTTTTGAGGGTTATGTCCTCGGTAAATTGGAGCAGAGCCAATTTATGCCTAATTACCTCACCCCAATTCTTCTTAGGCTTTCCTCTACCCTTCCTCTCGCACTTCCTAACCGGGGTATCAGAGTCTCTCCTCTTAACATGTTCGAACCATCTCAGCCTCAATTCCCATAACTTATCTTCCGTAGGAGTCACACCCACTTTGTCCCTAATATATTCATTCCTAATCTTGTTTTTTTTGTGTGCCCACACATCCATCTCAACATCCTCATTTCTGCTACTTTTATCTTCTAGGCATGATATTTCTTGACTGACCAACGCTCGACTCCATAAGACATGGTCGGTTTAACTACCACTTGGTAAAACTTGCCCTTGAGTCTACGTGGCCCATTCCTATCACACAACACCAGAAGCGAGCCTCCATTTCAACCACCTCACTCCTATCTGATGTGTGACATCCTCGTGAATCTCCTTGTTACTCTGTACTATAGAACCAAGATATTTGAAATTCTCTCTCTTGGGGATGACTTGTGTATAGCTTCATGCGTCCCAACACTGAACTTACACTCCAAATATTTTGTTTTTGCCCTGCTCAACTTGAAACCTTTATATTCGAAGGTCTGCCGCCACTCCTCCAGCCTAGCATTAACCCCGCAGCGCATCTCGTCAATCAACACTATATCATCTGAAAATAACATACATCAAGACACCCCTCCTAGATGTATCGCGTTAATACATCCATCGATAGGGCAAATAAAAATGGACTAAGAGCTGATCCTTGATGCAACCTCATCACCACTGAAAAATAATTCGAGTCTCCTCCCACGGTCCTCATCCGAGTCTTAACTCAATCGTAAATGCCCTTAATCACCTTATTATACGCTACCAGAGCGCCGCTAACTTCCAAGCATCTCCATAGAGCTTCTCTAGGGACTTTGTCATAGGCTTTTTATAGGTAAATGAATATCATATGCAATTTATTCTTCCTCTCCTTATACTGCTCCATCAACCTCCTCACAAGATTGATGGCTTTTGTAGTCCGATCGCCCCGACATGAATCCAAATTGATTCTCCGAAGTAGACACATTCCTTCTCACATTCCTCCAGTGCCTTCTCCAAATTTTCATGGTATGATTCAGCAGCTTGATACCCCTATATTTGGTGCAATTCTGGACATCAGCATTGTTCTTGTACAATAGGACCATCAAACTCCACCTTCATTCTTCCGACATCTTTTTTGTCCTAAAAATAACATTAAATCAGTAAGCCACTCCAAGCCTACCT
Organism: Nicotiana glauca; assembly: GCA_026770625.1. Classification (NCBI taxonomy): domain Eukaryota; kingdom Viridiplantae; phylum Streptophyta; class Magnoliopsida; order Solanales; family Solanaceae; genus Nicotiana; species Nicotiana glauca. The sequence continues at coordinate 15,651 of MU788073.1, read as the reverse complement.
GACTTGCATCCTTCCAAAATTCCACCGGAACCTCGTTTGGTATAAACATCGGGCGATGAGTAATACTTCTTTATTGAAATGACTCAATTAGAATGACAGGGAAACAAAAATTTAAAGTATTGATCTTTTAGTTCTTGTCCGAAAACATCCTTTTTGAATGTACACATAGCTTATAGAGTAATGAAGTATCTCTAGAGCAGAAAATATTCGTAACGGTTTTTAGAAGTTATCAAGCTTCATCCTCCCGTTCACCGCCAAAATATAAAGAATAATGATGTTTAATTTTGAATTTTCATGTGCAAGTTTTCTGATTTTTAAAATGACGTTGATTTTGTGAGAGTGGTTGACTAAACTAATGTATGAGAGTTGTTCACTTCTAAAAAGATTAATTATGTTTATTGTTTATGGGATAATTTAAGGATATAATTTATGTTGTATATATACTTTAGAGATGTTGCCGTCAAAAACTCGTAAATGCTTTGCAATTGTTGACATTGATATAGCCAATAATATGACGCATGACACAAATGTTGGTATACGTGTATATGGTCAAAACCGGGCTTGCCCTTTGTATGACTAATCGAAATCGAAATACGATAGGTCAAGGTTCGACCTCGTGTTATATCGAACCACGATGCAAAGATAGGTTGTCGAGCTCATGACACTGAGACCGATCAAGATAGAGATCGAGCAAGGTCAAGGAAAACTTACCAAGCCAAATAACGGAAAGCTGAAATATCCACAATCGGGCGAGGATCATGGCGGAAATCCCGGCACGTATCAAGAAGAGACCGATTAGTTAGCTAATAATGATATTTCTTACCTCATATAGAACTGTATCAGGAGTAGGGCTCTCCTACTATATAAAAGGGATTTGATCATTTGTAAAACAGATCATTTTCTATGCAATACAAAGCAATATACTGTCATTTTCTAGCTTTCATTATCTTGCTACTCTGTTCATAAGTCAGTGGAAACATTTCTTGGTTCAAGGATGATTGAACTCGAGGGCCAAGGCTATTTAATTTGTGTTGTTTGCATTTATTCCTTTATCGTCAATTTCAATATTAATTTATTTTGTCAATTTGTACCAAGTTATATCACGTATCCTTAAAACTGCGTATAAATTCAACTGTTACCCGATGTTAGGGTAAACAGTTTGGCGCCCACCGTAGTGTTAAGGATAATAGTGGTTATCTGGTACAAACTTTCGTGACACATACTATTTTATACTTGTTATTTGAAGTATCTTTGATTACAGGACTAAAACACGTCAAGCTCTTGGTCAACACCTTTACACGTTGACAATGATTTCGGCCACCACGACAAAAATGATAACATAGCACCAGGGAACGATGTACCCCCGGTTCGCCTCAATGAAGTTGCGGCTGTAGATCCATTTGATGTCAGTTCACATGTATCCATCAACGAAAATTTGACCGTCGATCCCGAAGGCAGCGTCTGTGGCGACGCTCGACTAGCCGCTTAAAGTGCACGTGGCAGTGAAGATGGCGGGATCAGCCTGTGGGTGATCTTCGAATTGTTGTAGGCTCAGCAGGTAGCAATAACAAAGCTCCAAAACCAGAATCACACACCGAGCAGGTCAATTTGGTATCAAGGAAATCGAGCGAGAAAGAATTGGAGACCAATCTTTCTATCATGAAGATGCTCAAAGAACTGACAAAGTGAATCGAGTCGGGGGAAAAGAAGACCGAGACAAATGACAAGAAGGTGGAAACTTATAAGTCTAGGGTCGATCAAATCTCGCGGCACCACCAATATTGAAGGGATTGGATTCCAAGAATTTCATACAAATGCCCCCCGAGTGAGGCTCCGAAGCAATCCCCAAGAAGTTTCGGATACCCAAGATTCCTAAGTATACTGGAGCGGCCAGTTCGAACGAGCACGTCACCTCTTACATGTGTGCTATCAAAGGGAATGATCTAGAGGATGACGGGATCAAATCTGTCTTGCTAAAGAAATTCAGGGAGACCCTGTCGAAGGGAGCTATGATATGGTACCATAATTTACCACCTAATTCTGTTGACTCATTCGTTATGCTTGCAGATTCTTTCGTAAAGGCACACGTCGGGGCCATCAAGGTCGAAACTAGGAAGCCAGACCTTTTCAAGGTAAGGCAGAAGGACAATGAGATACTTAGAGAATTCATGTCTCGATTACAAATGGAACGGATGGACTTGCCACAGGTCGTTGATGATTAGGTTGTTCAAGCTTCCACTCAAGGACTCAACGTTCGAAGTTCAGTGGCTTCGCAGTAGTTGAAGCAGAATTTGATAGAATACCTGACTGTTACCTAGGCCTATGTGCATAATCGGTATCAATCAAAAATCAGGGTCAAGGACAATCAACTTGGGTCTCCTTTTGGGTCCTTTTATCCTATCAGAACCGTCGATAGAATCAAGAGGGATATTGACCGAGACCCAAGGTCGAATAGAGATCGATATCGACAGTATAATGGAGATCATAGGAGCTGGCGAATATGGGTGAAACTATGCATGAAATAAAAGAAGAAATGATCAAGGTCAAAGCTCACGAAGACTCATGAGCAAGAACGTCTTCGATAGATCTATCGGTCCCAAAAAGGCACCACAATTATCGGCTATTGGACGCATCAAGATACCAAGTGGCCTCGACCTTTACAAACTGATTCAGCACAAAGGGATCCCAACCAAATATGTAAATATCATGGCACACATCGCCACAGAATGGAGAACTGTCGATAATTGAGAGAAGAAGTAGCCCGATTATTCAAAAATAGGCACCTTCGAGAATTTCTGAGTGACCGAGCTAAGAATTAATTTAGAAACAGAGATTCCAATAAACAAAATGAACATGATAAGCCCCAACATGTCATCCATATGATCATCGGAGGGGTCTATGTTCCTTAAGGTCCGATGATAAAATGCACCAAAGTATCAATCACAAGGGAATTCGGACTCGATATTACATAACAGAAGGGACACTATCTTTCAACGATGAGGATGCATAAGGGATCATGCAACCCCATAATGATGCACTGTTAATTTCTGTACTCATGAATAAAACTCGAGTTAAACGTGTGCTAATTGATCCAGATAGCTCGGCCAAGATTATTCGATCGAGGGTCGTAGAATAACTCGGCCTATAGGACTAGATCATACCTACGACCCATGCTAAACGGATTCAACGTAGCTTGCGAAACTACTAAGGGAGAAATTACATTGCCGGTACCACCCAGGAAATCACGTTTTATATGATCGAGGGGAATATGAGATACAACACCCTATTTGGGAGACCATAGATCCACAACATGAGGGCCTTTCCCTCGACCGTTCACCAGGTATTAGAATTCCCAACACTAGAAGGGGTAAATACAGTTTATGGGGAAAAACCTTCCGCAAAGGAGATGTTTGTCGTCGATGAAGTAATTCTAATATCTGTTGAATATGCAAAATAACTTCAAAGTGGTATATATATACATATGTAAGCATATCCAAGTGTTTTATTATTTTTTCATAATTTTAAAGGCTTTTCAATCAACTTATTTCCCTTTTTTATCCATAAAAACCAATAATCATTTCCAAAATTATTATTTTTTGGCAAATCATCTATTGGATTTTCATATTTATGTTAAAATATAGCTAAGGTAATTTTGTCATATTTTTACAAATTTATGCAGTATTTTTCAAAGCTAAAGTGCATAATTGCAATACTAGCCTCTTTTAAGATTTAATTACGTTTATATTCATAAAATTAAGACCTGTATTTTTAAATTGTTAATCATATTTTATAAATTATTTTAGTGTTTTCAATTTTATTTCCAAAAATTAATTTATTATTTTTTATAAATTAAATAGGGAAAATTGGCTATTTACATAATAGCCCAATTACATTTCAATTATAGCCTAAATCCTACCCCAATTTAAACCCAATTATCCTGGCCCAATTCCCATTCAAACCCGACCCCCAACCCAATTTAAATGACCCAACCCGGATCCCTACCTATCCAATCAATCCAGGCCGCTGATCAAAATGATCAATGACCACTAGACCCCCTTACCATTTTTAACCTAAACCTACCTCATTTCTCACCTACCGCCACCCTTGAATCTCTCTTGTCTCTCAACTCTCTATGAAACTCTCATGAACCCTAGCCGCCGCCCTCTAATCCACCCTAATACCTGCCTAACCTATGGCCTTCGCCTTCCGTGGTCATTTGAGACCTGTACCGGCCTTCCATGGCTCGTGGGTGTTTGGTTCTATGGTTTTATGACCAAACCTCGAAGGAGTCTGGTCCAGCCCTTGCTCGACTGTTGTTCATGGCCTTTCCACGGCCATCCACGACCTTTCTCCGGCCATTCATTGCCTTTCAAGGCAGGTCCTTGACCTTTTCTGGTTAGATTGTTAACGTTCGAGATCTTTCCCATTTCTTTTAGATTTTTCTAAAACCCTAATCTCTGAGACCTTTCGATTTATTTCATATCTACCTTAGATTTGTGCTTATCATGAACTTTTTAAGTGTTTTCTTGAAGGTTCTTCAACTTTTCTTTCAAAACGACTCTTCATTTTCCAACGATTAGGGTTTTCCTTTAAGTTTTCTTCTCTGATATTAATGTTGTTTGATGATTTTGCTATTTGCTCATGTTGTTCTTCTATCTATTTCAGCATGTTAAAAATCCTAGTTCCTTGTAGTCTTATCCGAGTTCTGGAAATTATTTGTTTAAATGTGTACTTGCTCGATTAAGTTCTCTTTTCTTTATGTGACTTATCTGATTCTGAGTTTTACTATCTTTTTAACTCGGCTACTGTCGAAGCCCTAAATTTCTTAGAAGTTTTCTCACTCGCTACTACTATGATATGTTTACCTGTTTCTGATTTCTTTTACCTGATACTATGTTTTTCTTCACTGTTGATTCTATGTGACTTGACTTACTTGACTACTATGCCTCGAATGTTTTCTTTACTACTGAATCCTAGCTTATTTCTGCCACTACTGCATGTTTGTGATTATCTCTTTTGACAATGTGTTTGGCCTCGCATGTCTGATGCTTCTGTTCACTTTATTTATATACTGAAGTGCAGAATCATGATTGATCTTGTGATTGATTGCAAAAGCTTTTCTTTTATAAACCCTAATTTCATTCGCTTGTTTTGAATTATCTGATTCTTTTCCTTTGCTATGATATTTTACTTTACTGAATCTTCTCCAAAATAAGCATATCTTTATACTTAGACTTGATTGTTTACTTCATGCTTTTACTACCCCTTTTATGACAATAATCAATCTGTCCGAACTGATTTTCTTTCCTTAATTGAAACTTGTTAGTACCCATTAAGCCATGATCCCTTAATTAAAGGGAATCACTTGGGTTAATTGATTCTGACTTGTGATTGTTTTCATGTTTGTGTTAAAACTTTACTGATTACCTTATTTTTCACTCGTTTTCAAAAGCTATAAATACCTCACCCCCTCTTCTTTCAAAATCCCAAACCATCTGAGTTCAGAACACACACTTCACTCAAAACTCTCTCATTTCTCTGTTACTATTTGTGCTACTGCTTTGTCTAGCTGGCTGAAAGCCAAGGCTAGGTTGTGGAAATTTGCTTACTTTTCTTTCTGCACTTTGCTTCTTACTGATATGTCCTAGTTAATTTTCAAGCATCAACAACAACATATTTCTATAATTGTTCCAACTTTTTTGATGCTTGTCCACTTCTGCTTGTGTTTCTGCAATCAAGTTACATTACTAGCATGTGGCAATGTGTTCCCTTCCCTTTTTTTAAGTTAATGCTCTCCTATGTGTATGAATCCCAATCCCCACATCCCCTCTTTATGTTTGTATTCTATGGCTAGTTCGTGAGCATGCCAACATCATCTATTGCTGTACATGTCCAAACCTGATGTCCAAACCTGACCCCTCCTAGGGTCTTATGCTTCATGCAATGTATTCCCCAAAACCCCTGACCCCTTTATGTAACTACTGATTCTGTATAGTTTAAATCTTACTACTATTGTTTTCAAATCACCCTTATCCCTTACTGTTTCCCAGTCCAGTCTTTTTAAATAAATCTCTATGTTCTGCACGTTCACTATATTCTTAGAACTTAAGTTATGCCCCTCTTGTATGAGCCTTGCCTTGCGACCCTTGAGCTCTCTCTAGACTTGGACACATAAGGGCTGGCCCTTTTACACTACACTCATCTCTATCTGGTTATGCAAACTTGGATGTAAGCATTGCCCGAGGTCCCTTGAGACCCTTAGGGAACTTTGACACACCCAGGTCTAAGAAAGGCTTTGAAACAAGTAGCATTTGAGGTGGTTTTTTCCGTAACTCAGAGAGGAAGTCATAATCAGGCTTCCGATGGTTGTAATTTCTTATTTTACAATTTTTTGATGTAATTCAGTTTTTGGTCTGTAATAATGGTAATGAATATTGGGGTTGGCTAGTGAAAAGGGATGGGTAAATTATACATGTTTTAAGGGTAGATATCCTGCCTATAGGATTTGTTTAATAAATTTCTGCATGTTTACTTCTACACTTAGATATCCTGCCTATAGGATCTGATTAATAAAGTTCTGCACGTTCATCTCCACACTTAGAAATCATGCCTATAGAATCTAATGGCTATAATCAGAGATCATATTTACAAGGTTAAAATCAGCTTCGAAATTAGATGACATTATATAAAGTTAATATCAATATTTTATAGAAATCATGCCTATAGGAATTTCGTTGTGATCAAATAAATCCTGCCTACTCCACTTTATTAGATACCATGCCTATAGGACCAAATTAGCCTTTAATACTAGATACCATACCTGTAAGGATTAAAATCAGCAATAATAGAGTTATTTCTATAAGATCTGAAACCAGTTTAGTTTAAAAATTAGTTTGATTCGTACCGTTTTGAATCAGTTTTTAAACAACTTACTCCTTTTATTAATGCGGTTTAGAAAGCATGCCTATAGGTACCAAATTGCTCGTTTAAAACTGTTCCTGCATTGCTATTTTGAATCAATAATAGATATCAGGCTTATAGGGTATCATCAATACACACTTAGGCAAGCCTTAGGTATTAATGATAAAACTGAATTCACCTTTGTTTAATCAGCAACTGCTACAACCAGCAGGCAGGCCTGATTCAGACTTCTTATATGAGTTATATAATAAATTGGTCTGCTTCAACAACTAAACTCCCCTGTATTAGTACTTTAAATTCTGACCCTAAATGTGTTTAAGTCATGCTATTTATGTGTTTTATTTGAGGAGATATATATGAGCCTCTTAGTTGTTCACATGTTTCCCCTAAGATGCAGTCCTGTGTGTTTTGAACGCCGCCTTAGTCATTTTACCTTTAAAACCCAAGAGTCAGCCTAAAAGCTCCCTCTTATAGGAATAGTAGTCTCCGGATAGGAACGGAACAGGTAATAGCATGCAATAGAGGTCGAGCCCAATCCGTGCTTTAATACCTTAATGGGGTAGGAAGGGTAGATATGGATATGATGACCGGTACGCTAATACCACATGTAGCCCCTCGTTTGAGGAGTGATTACCAGGTATTGCGTTGATGTTATCCATATTACAAATAAACCTAGGACCCCCTTTATATTCGTTAGCATGTTTAGTTATAACTCTTTCTAAACTTTGTTTTATTTTATCATTTCCAAACACTTGTGTATTTAAAATCCCCTCTTATTTGAGCCTTGTTTGTTTACTTGTTAATTTCACAAATTCACAAAGAACTATCTGGCCTGAGGGGTGCCTAACACCTTCCCCCCGGGATAATTTTAAGCCCTTACCCTATCTCTGGTTATCAAAACTGTAGTTGTAGTTAAACCCCATAGGTGCCCTAATGCACCTTAAAATCGCTAGATGGCGACTCTTCAATTGCAAAACCCCTTTCCCGAAAGGAAAGAGTTGTCCCAACCGAATGTCATAAACCCGATTTCCGTGAAGGAAAAAGGGGGCGCAACAATATCAACCCTCTCATCGACAAAAGGGCTCAGGTTCGAAAGCGAAATATGAATCCAAACAGCAATCATCAATGCCAGCCTCGACCCAATCGGACAAGCAAGAGATTGACGAAAATGAAGATTACGGGATTCTTCAATCCTTTATAGACCCCGATGATTCTGATGATACAAAATCAACGGTCGAAGAGCTGGAGTAGGTCGTGCTGATTGAACATTTGCCTGACCAAAAGGTATACCTGGGCACGGGGTTAACTCCCGAGCTCAGGAAAAACTCATTCAATTTCTTACGGCTAATATGGATTGTTTTTCTTGGTCCCATCTCGATATTACAGGGATCCCATAGGAGATAACTACTCTTAATTGGAGCTTGAACTCTAAGTTCCATTCGGTAAAGCAGAAAAGGAGACCCCAGTCCGAGATCAAGCATGCCTTCATCAAGGACGAGGTAACTAAACTCCTTAAAATAGGGTCCATCCGGGTGGTCAAATATATGGAATGGTTAGCAAATTTAGTAGTATCTCCTAAGAAAGGGAACAAGATAAGAATGTGTGTGGATTATAAAGATTTAAATAAGGCATTCCCCAAAGATTCATTCCCTTTGCTTAGATCGATCGCATGATCGATGCCACGGCCGACCACGAGATCCTCAGTTTTCTCGATGCCTACTCCGGGTATAACCAAATACGGATGAACCTAGATGATCAAGAAAAGACCTCTTTCATCACTAAGTATGGCACATACTACTATAAAGTATGCCAGTTGGATTAAAAATATCAGTGCCACTTACCAACGACTAGTAAATCAAATGTTCAAAGATAAAATAGGGAAGTCCATGGAAGTTTACATTGATGACTTGTTATTTAAGTCCCTATGAGAAGAGGACCATTTAAAGCATTTGCAGGAAACCTTCAGTATATTAAAAAAGTACAACATGAAGTTAAATCCAGAAAAGTGCGCGTTCGGAGTCAGATCGTGTAAATTCCTCGGGTTCATGTTGTCCATCCGAGGAATCGAGATCAACCTCGACAAGATCAAATCTATCAAAATTATCACGGTAGTGGATACTGTCAAGGCCGTACAAAGGCTAACTGGGCGCATTGCAGCGCTATGATGATTCATCTCGAGGTCTGCCGATAAAAGGCATCAATTTTTTTCGTTGATGAAGAAGAAAAACTTCACATAGACCCTGGAATGCCAACGAGCTTTAAAAGAACTTAAACGATATTTATTGAGCTCTCCATTACTTCACGTCGAGTGCAGATGAACGATTTTACTTGTATCTAGTAGTGTCGAAAATAGTGACAAGTGGAGTCCTAGTCTGAGAAGAACAAGGTATCCAAATTCTAATTTATTATGTTAGTAGGACCTTAGGTGAGGCCGAAACTAGATATCCTCACCTAGTAAAATTGGCACTCGCCTTGCTAGGTGCCTCTAGAAAACTGAAACCATATTTTTAGCGCCATCCTATATGTGTTGTGACGACCTACCCTTTACGAAATGTAATGCATAAAGCCGAACTCTCGGGACGATTGTCCAAATGGGTCGTAGAAATCAGTGTGTACAATATAAAAAATAAACCCCCAGCAACCACTAAATCTCAAATTTTGGCAGATTTCGTGGCCGACTTTACGCGGGCCCTAATACCCGAAGTTAAAGTTGTTGGTAAACTCGGAACGTCTTCGAGAATCTAGACCCTTTTACGAATGGTGTCTCGAACGTAAAGGGGTCTGGACTTGGCATCGTACTAAATCCACCCATAGGCAATATAGTTAGACAATCTATTAGAACTGTAAAATTGACTAATAATGAGGCCGAATATGAGGCCATGATTGTAGATCTCGAACTAGCCAAAGGCTTGGGGTGGAGGTGATCGAATCTAAATGTGACTCCCTCCTTGTAGTAAACCAAGTAAATAGAACGTTCGATTTCAAATAAGAACAAATGCAAAGGTACATGAACAAGTTATAGTAATGTTACATCATTTCAAAGAATGAACTTTGCAGCATGTTCCCCAAGATCAAAACAATGTAGCTGATGCCCTTGCAAACTTAGGGTCGTCGGTCGAAGACGAGGAGCTCAACTCGAGGGCGATCGTACAACTCATAAGATCAGCAGTAGAGGAAGGTCACGCCAAAATTAACTCCACAAGTTTAACCTGGGATTGGAGAAATAAATACATAGAGTATTTGAAGAACGGGAAACTTCCTTCAGATCCTAAGAAATCGAGGGCCATGCACAGAAAGGCAGCCTAATTCGGCTTGTCTGAAAATGGACCTTGTTCAGGAGAATGTTCGATGGCCCACTAGCAATATATTTGGGACCGGGAGATACCCAATACGTTCTGTGAAAAGTTCACAAGGGCATTTGCTGTAATCATTCAGGCACCGAATCATTGGTTTAAAAGGTGATCAGAGCCGACTATTACAGGTCGACATGGAAAAGGATGCGAAAGAATTCATACGAAAATATGACAAGTACCAAAGGTATGCTCCGATGATTCACCAAGTTGGGGAGCTTTTGCATTTGGTCTTGTCTACCTGGCCATCCATGAAATGGGCGATGTACATCGTTGGCTCTCTTCCATCAGCACTAGTTAAAGCTCAGTTTGTCTTATTTATGACTGACTATTTTTCTAACTAGGTTGAAGTACAAGCATACAAGAAGGTCAGGGAGAAGGAAGTCATCGAATTCATTTGGGGCCACATCATATGTTGGTTTCCATCCGAAATTGTATGTGACAATGGAAAATAGTTTATCGGTAGTAAAGTGACCAAATTTCTCGAAGACCAAAAGAACTAAAGGATATCGACACCTTATCACCCTAGTGGGAACAGAAAAGCCGAGTCGACCAATAAAATAATAATCTAAAACCTTAAAAAAAGGTTGACTAACGCTAAGGGAAAATGGAAAGAGACCCTGCCCGAAGTTCTTTGGGCATATCGCACAACTTCGAAGTCCAGTACCGGGGCTACCTCATTCTCATTGGTTTATGGCGCCGAAGCTCTTATACCGGTCGAAGTCGGGGAGTTTAGTATCATATTTCGATATGCAACAAAGGAATCAAATCACGAGGCCATAAATATGAGCTTAGAGCTATTGGATGAAAGGTGTGAAGCTGCCCTTGTTCGATTGGCCGCCCAAAAGCAACGAATTGAGAGGTATTGCAATCGAAGGGCCAACCTTCGATACTTCAATATCGGGAACTTATTACTAAGGAAGGTCACACTAAGCACCCAGATTCCGATTGAAGGGAAATTGTGTCCGAACTGGGAAGGACCATACCAGATTCTCGAGGTCACAGGGAAAGGATCCAATAAGCTTAGAATGACAAACGGAGAATAACTACCGAACAACTGGAATATAACTCACCTTAAATGATATTAATGCTAAGGTACGACCCCATTTCATTTATTTCTATTTTCGGACTAACACTTGCAGGGGGTCGACAAGGAGAGGCATGAAGTCTTAAGGTCTGAAAGCATGCGATACACTCTTTATCCATTGAACGAGGCAACAGTAGATCGTGCTAACTTAGAATCAAAGTCCGACCATAAATCAGTGTCAAAAATAGCATTAACGGTATCCGAGGTTCCTCTACAATCAACCTCGAAAATTGGGGGGCATTACCCTAGGATATCAACTTTTTGTGAGGAAATTACCTCGTACTAGAAGGGTCTCGATAGGTAAGATTTGTTGTAAGATCCAAACGGTCACATGAACCGTGTGAGGAAATTACCTCGTACTAGAAGGGTCTCGATAGGTAAGATTTGTCGTAAGAGCCAAACGGTCACATGAACTGTGCCCACATAGGTTGCTTGAGCCCTAGCATAAAATATGTACGCATGTATAACTCTTTTTTCACAAGATTAAAGAGAAGTACTTTCCTCGCAATTATCTTATGTCGTAGAAAAATTTCCACTTTACCATTTTGTACTTTCAATATCTTAAGGAAACGAGCTCAAGGGCCGATTATAACCAAAGTTTGGATGATCACTCCTACACTCGAGGACTGTCGTCTAAAAAACAAACTCAAACAAATGGAACTATTAATCATCGGGGGCATAAGACCTCTTAGACAACCACCAAATTTTAAAGTCCACGGCCATAAACACTCGGGGATTATTATCTGTGACGACCCGATTCGTCGTCATGTGAGTTACCGCCCCGTTTTATCCGTTATATGCTTGTTCATGTTTCAATATATGTACTTGGTGAATTTGAGTCAATTCGGATCGAGCTTGGTAGGAAATGGGATGACTAGTCTCTTTAATGAAGGAATAGATTGGAAAAGTCAACCGGACGTTGACTTGTGAGTTAGAGGGATCGAAATCTAATTCCGATGGTTCGGTTAGCTTTGGGGGATGATTTTTGACTTAAGAGAGTGATCGGAATCGAATTTGGAGGTCCGGTGTAGAAATAGGCTTGAATTGGCGAAGTTGGAATTTTGGCGAATTCCGGTCGATAGGTGAGATTTTGATCCGAGGGTCGGAATGGAATTCCGAGAGTTGCAGTAGCTT
>MU788071.1:153069-205513 GCA_026770625.1 Nicotiana glauca | reverse complement strand
TATTGAACTTAACTTTAGGACTTCAAGTTAGAAACTCATAAGTTCACCAGCAAAAAAATCAAAAGATAAACCATTATGTGCAATAGTCGCGTCATTAGACTTCAAATAACGGATGGTTAAACAAAAAAAGTATGGATGGTTAAACAAAAAAAGTATGGATGGTTAATGCCAGAAAGGAACGAAATATTGTTTTACTAAATAAAGAACAACGTTCTAGCATTGATATTCATTGTAAGTCAAGTATATGTCTGAATCAGAGTTATATCAAAAGGGAATTGATCAAGTACAATTATAAACGTGGGTGCAAATGTATTGGCCAATAGTGGCGCCAGAACTTGAGCAAAGTCCATTCCCGTTGTATTTCTCAAAGCATTCCATTCCCGTTCAATACCGTTTTTCACCCTAACATGAAAGAGATGGAAGAAAGGGTAGCACAGTCTTTTCATATTAATTTTAATAGACTAGTGGCTACTATTGCTAAGCATTGAAAATGCTGGACAAAAAGTAAATATCACTTTAAAAAGTGGCTACCCCACACAATTTTTACTTAAGAATCAGCCCAACCTGAAGCCCAAATTCGTTTAGCCTCTTAACTCAAATCCTAGACCAACTAGGGCTTGGACTCAAACTCTTCTCCCAACGCCCGACTTCTTTCCCCTTCTGGGGAAACTTCCAATTCCTCTCAACCATAGGCAGACCTTGTCCACACCATTTCTGTACAAACTTTTGCTCTCATGATTGACCAAATCACGTGAATGCCTACTGCGATTCCAACGTTTGGATTTGAATGGCTCCATTTGATTTCATTTGAAATCTGAAACACAAAAACATCCCGCCTAAAACATGAACCCTAGCTCTACATCTCCTATAAATACTCACATCCGGGAGGGTTTAGAGAGGGAGAGCCACCTAGACGAGAGGTCGGAGTCGCCGCTCGAACACTATAAACACCACTGTTTTTCTTACTCTTACCACTCTTCTCGTCTCTTAGAAACTCCCAGAAAGAACTTTCAAACTTTATTTACTGTCTCGGTTTACTTTAGCCGCGATAGAGGTGCTCGAACCCATTCGACTTGAGGTTCGGATCTGTTCATAACGAGAGAGTAGATTCGAGGTCGAAGCCCGAGTTCACTGCCCCACAACAGGTAAAATCCAACCCTATTTCGATATTTTTCCCCTGTTTAATATATTGTGTTGTTTAGAAGAAGCATATCTTAAGTTTACTTGTTTATCTGTTATAATGAAATGTGTCAATGATATTTTGTTGGTAAAGAAAATGAGGAATTCATGCTTTAAGACTCTACTATGCACATACTGTCGTTAAAATTTCATGACCAACTCATGTTACTTGCTATTATTGTTCAATTGTAATTAGAAAACTTCCCTATTAGGATTTCGTGGTTAGCATACCTTCTGTTTCGAAAGTATTTTTGAAATTTATTCTTGAAGTGAACGTTAGGTATAAACAACTGTAGTATAAATTAGGTAAAACTATGTCAGAAACTTTAGATATTCTTGTAACTCATATATTGGAGATCTTCTATTTTACTTTTAGTCTAATAATCGTGATAACAAGGAGAGTTGATTACTATCTTTCTTAAGAATATGCGTGTGAGTTGAAACTTAGTGCCGTTGGATGATAGATGTCATGTTCATTAGAATTGTACTTTAGAAACTTTTAGCAGAACTTTTGCCTTTTACGTCGCGTTTAAGTCTAGTTTCGAAATTTCTTGGGATAAAATGATGTATTTGTATTCAACTAGTGAATTGAACACTCTCACGACCGCCATAGACACATTTCATTATAACAGATACCTTACCTATAGGTATTTAACATCTTGTTTAAACCAAATTCAATTGGCGACCAACACATACTATTGTGCTTAAATTCGAAATGCTAGGATGCGTTAATATATTCTTCATTTACATTCTTTGTTTGTTCATAATTACTTGTTAGATCTAACTTGGTTTAAAGTTATAAAGTATGGCAGTAATAATCCCTGAGCTTAAACACAATGCTTTAGATTTATTTTTTTGTTAAGTTCACTTTATATATTATTAGATTCAGTCCCACTCTAATCTCCTATTTCCTTCTTTATTTTGCAAGACACACCGGAGCCGAAGAGTACTGCTTTAAGATTCAACTACGTTGTAGCACCACATGGAGTCATCGTTATTTGTGTTGGCCTAATGTCGAATCTCACGGCGAAAACCATAAAATTCATCCTTATGGGATATCGGCTGGGACTATCCGAAATGCTTCGTCAATCTTTACTTTGCTAGTTTCTCCCTTGATCTCTATATTGCCAATCCGTTCTATTTATCCCTTTTTTAACTTGTGATTAGTCTCACTTAGGACTTATATTCAAGGAGTCCGAAACTTAAATAATGCTTTTTTTGGACAAAAAGCATATTTTTAATGTTAAAAAAAAAAGTTACACAAATAGGTAATTCGCAATATTATACTGCGAATTACCTTAACGGAAATTTTGCCATTAAAGTAATTCGCAGTACAATACTGCGAATTATTAAAAAAAAAAAATAACTAATTCGCAGTACAGTATTGAGAATTATTTTTTTAAATTTTTTTTTACTAATTCGCTGTACAATACTGCGAATTATTAAAAAAAAAATTTTAAAAAAATATTAAACTTAATCGCCGTTCTGTACAACAATTTCTATTACGAACAGCAAGTTGTTTTTTGTGACAGCGACGTGCCAAGTGTGCTTCTTTCGTAGCTACATGTTTTTTCACGTACGAATCTTTTCACATTTTCCCTTATTACTTTTTCCTCCTTTTCTTCTGTGTTGTAATTTGTTGGCTTGCTTCAATAAATAACCAATTGCATAAGCCTTATGCAATTGCTTATTCCATCCACTTGACCAAGAGTTTCTCCTTACTATTTCTCCCTCGTTATATATATATATATATATATATATATATATAAACTCCTCAGTTATACACTCTTTTTTTAATCAACTTTTGGTGATTTCCAACTTTATTCATGAGAATCGGATTTCTCCTTTTAGGGAAGAATCTATTTGGAAAGGAAAGAAGGGAAAGAAAAAATAGTAACGAAACTGAACGAGAAAATAATGGGTACTAGTTATATATTATCTAAATATTATTACATCAAAATGATACAGTATAATACAATACAATTGATACGATATCTTATGAAACTATACATAACAACTATTCAAATAAGCTGTAACAGTATATATATATTTTTATACGCTTTGTATTTGACCAACTCCAACAATTTATGTAACATCATTTAGATGTACTATCTCATGCTTGGTATAACAATTTTTTTTAGAATGGAGTAATTTGACAGTGTAAATATTTTTACATCGTAAATAAATAATACTTAAGCTCTTGCACGTAACCTTGGATGGTGACACCCTAAGATAATGAGCAAACGTATGCAACAAGTATTTAAGTTGTTCCATCACGTCACAGATCGAACCAAAAAGTTTTTAAAAAAAACAAAAATATTAGAAAGGAGAGCGCACTGCTACTCCATCTCGACCTCATATCATTCATGCATCCATTAGAAAATTTCAATAATAATAATAATTATCTGCTTAAAGCGATAAAAGTTTTTAAAATACTCTTGCAGTTGCGTTGTCACGTTATTTAGTAGAGTAATAACAAAAGAATACATTTAATAAATTTAGAATAATAGTAGAGAAGATCAAGCAGATCCTTAAGCAGACTCCTTAAAAACGATTCTTGAGTGACTTTTGGTAGTATTAGATTAGATGCAATTGAATTAAGAATAGTAAGTACAAAAAAAAAAGGAGCATTGACATAAGAGATCATATTCTCTTATGATCTCAACAAAAACAAAAATATATTAAATCATTCTTCTATATGCCTAAATTTTGTTGGCTTGCTTCAATAAATAATATTCAATAATTAACTTGAAAAATTAGACACAGAAGAAAAGGAGGAGAAAGCAATAAGGGAAAATGTGAAAAGATTCGTACGTAAAAAAACATGTAGCTAGGAAAGAAGCACAGTTGGCACGTCGCTGTCACAAAAAACAACTTGTAATAGAAATCGTAGTACAGAACTGCGATTAAGTTTAATATTTTTTTTTAAATTTTTTTTTAAATAATTCGCAGTATTGTACTGCGAATTAGTAAAAAAAATTGTTGCGAATTAGTTACATTTTTTTTTAATAATTCGCAGTATTGTACTGCGAATTGCTTTTATGGCAAAATTTTCGTTAAGATAATTCACAGTATAGTACGCGAATTACCTATTTGTGTAATTTTTTTTAACATTAAAAATATATTTTTTTGTCCAAACAAACATTATTTAAGTTTGGGGTCCTATATTCAAGCTAATAATGGATTGCTTGTTAGGTGGAGATATGGCAACTTGGAAATCATTTGTCTGACCAACTCTTTTACCTATTTTCTCTTTTAGTTTGTCTCAACAGCAACTTACAATGTGAGAATAATGGACAAGTACGTAATTTTGGGATACTATTTGACGGAAAAATGAGTTCACTATTTTATAAAATCTAAACTTGTTTTCTTGAGCTTTAGATACGATAGAAGATAGCGTTACTTTAAATAACAATGTTTTAACAAAAAAATGACATTTGAGTCTTACACAAATCACGTTTGATTTAATTTAATCAATCACTTTAACTAAACACTTTGCCTTAATGAATTTTCGTCCGGTCAGTTAACTATTTTAATATGGATATTAAAGGTTGCTTTAAAATACCTTCCCTTTAGATTAATTGAACCCTTACCTAGAATCTTTAGGTTAAATAGACCATTAACAGAGTTATACTTTAAATTACTACAATCAATTCAGGTGTCCTAATTCACCATAGAAATAATTAGGTGGCAACTCATTAACTTTAATCAAACTCAGAATCACCTATATGTTGTACCTTACTTTAACCAGTTTAAAATGGGGTATAACAATATGTCAATAACTATCAAGGCAACCGAGGTAACTCTTCGAACTAACAATGGCGACCCCAAGGAAATTGTGGCAATCAACAAGGTGGTGGTAATTGGAATAACAACAACAATCAAGGCGGAAATTGGGGGAACAACAATTCGGGCAACCAAGGGAATTGGAATGGAAACAACAACAACAATTGGAACAACAACAATGGTCAAGGTGGGTGGAATAACAATGGTAATCAAGGTAATCGGGGGCAAGACTTTCAAAGTCATCCGATGTATCAACGACCGAACAATCCGCCTCCGTTTAAATATCAAGGGTCTAGTTCTTCGGGTAATGATATGGGTCGAATTGAAATCATGTTCGAGCAAATAATGAAAAAGAACCAAGACTCTGATGTTCAATTGGCTTCCCACAACACCTCTATCCGGAACTTGGAGGTGCAACTTGGCCAAATCTCTAAATTTTTGAACACCCGCCCCAAGGGTGCTCTACCAAGTAATACGGTAGTGAACCCAAAGGGTGGGAACAACAATCATGTGATGGCAGTTATAACGCGAAGTGGGAGAGGCGGTGATGTGCATGCCTCAAGAGAAAAGCAAGTTGTGGTTGATAACGATGAGTTGCCGGATGATGATGTACCTTTGATAGTTGAGGATGTAGTTGATCCCAATGTGAAAAATGATGTGCGTATTGATATTGATGAGGTCGAGGTGGAAACACAAGATGCCGTGAACCCGTCTAGGGAACACGTGATTGATATGCCCGAGCCAGTGGTACCCAAAACCAAGGCACCTTTGCCTAGGCCACCTCCGCCTAATCCTCAATGGTTAGCAAAGCAAAAGAGTGATAACCAATTCAAGAAATTCATTGAAATGATGAAGAGCCTTACTATCAACGTGCCTTTGGTGGAGGCACTTGAGCAAATTCCGGGGTACGCCAAGTTCATGAAGGATTTGGTGATGAAAAAGAGGTCGATGGAGTGTGAAACAATTATGATGACTCATCAAGTGAGTGCGATTGTACATTCTATGGCCCCAAAACTTGAGGATCTAGGAGCTTGTACTATCGGAAGAGCAAACATTGCCAAAGCTCTTTGTGACTTGGGGGCTAGCATAAACTTGATGCCATATTCGGTCTTTAAGACCTTGGGAATTGAACAACCTTGACCAACTTCAATGCGACTTTAAATGGAGGATCGGTCAATGAAGCAGCCTTTGGGTATAATTGATGACGTACTTGTCCAGGTGGACAAATTCATATTGCCGACCGACTTTGTTATATTGGATTGTGAAGTGGACTGTGAAGTCCCGATTATTCTTGGGAGACCTTTCCTAGCAACGGGGAAGGCTTTGGTTGATGTTGAAGTGGGTGAGTTGACTTTCCGTGTGGGGGATGAGAAGGTAGTGTTCCATGTTTGCAAATCCATACGGCAACCAAATAGCACCGAGGTGTGCTCATGTGTGGACATTGTCACGGTTGTGATAGAGGATGACACAAGTTCGATGATCAATGTTGAAGATCCCCTTGAGGATGTCAATGATGATGCTGGGAGAGTGGAGTGCGTAAATGCATTGCATGGTATGGGTTCATATTCATATGAGCCTAGGAAGTTGTCTTTGGACCTTGAAAATCGCAAAACTCCACTAACTAAGCCATCTATTGAGGAGCCACCGGTGTTGGAGTTGAAGCCACTTCCTCCACACCTCAGGTATGAGTTCTTGGGCTCAAATTGTACTTTACCTGTTATTCTTTCTCTTGCTAACTAACATGCAGGTTGATGCCACTTTGGCGGTACTTCAAAAGCACAAGAAGGCGATTGGATGGACATTGGCCGATATTCAAGGTATAAGCCTCGCATTTTGCATGCACAAAATCATCTTGGACGAGGATGCAAGGCCTTCATTGGAGCATCACAGAAGACTAAATTAGGCGATGCAAGAAGTGGTAAAGAAAGAGGTTATCAAGTGGCTAGACGCCAATGTGGTTTATCCTATTTCTGACAGTTCGTGGACTTCTCCGGTGCAATGTGTACCGAAGAAGAGTGGGATGACTGTGGTGACCAATGACAATAATGAGCATATTCCTACTCGGACAGTGACGGGTTGGAGAGTTTGTATGGATTATCGGAAACTAAACAAGGTGACACCCGAAAGGAGCATTTCCCATTGCCCTACCTTGACCAAATGCTAGATCGTCTTGCGGGGCGTGTTGATACACAATTTTTCCCTAGGTATTTTTGTACCCAAAATACTTCCAAAATAGCATATATTATGTGCATATATATATGCACACCCAAGAGTTTTGGTATTTTTAATGATTTTTAAACCGAGTTATTTCCTATTTTAATACCATAAAATTCAGTAATTATTTCCAAAATTATCATTTTTTGGTGAATAATTTATTTCATTCTCACATTTACACCAATATATAATTAAGGTAATTTTTGCATATTTTTACAAATTTATTTAGCATTTTTAAAGCTAAATTGCATATAATTGTAATTATAGCCTATTTGGTGATTAACGACACTTTATAATTATAAAATTAACTCCAGTATTTTTAGGTTAATATTTATATAATATTTGTTTACTCAGTACTTTTAGTTTGCTTTTAAAATTATTGCTACTATTTTCTATAAAACAAAATGGGAAAAGTGCCAATTTACAATCTAGCCCTAATTACATTTCAATTACAGCCAATTTTTCACCCCAATTTAACCCAACTGAGCCCCTAAATTTAGACCCAATTACCCAGCCCAATTACCATTCCAACCCGACCCAATACCTATTTAAACGACCCAACCCACAACCCTTTTAATCTCGGTCAAGATCAACGGCCACCGTTGTTTCTTACCTTTTTAGTTTG
The DNA here is from genome assembly GCA_026770625.1 of Nicotiana glauca. Lineage (NCBI taxonomy): Eukaryota > Viridiplantae > Streptophyta > Magnoliopsida > Solanales > Solanaceae > Nicotiana > Nicotiana glauca. Next base: position 197,709 of record MU788071.1, on the reverse strand, counting down.
AAACGAACACTAAACCCTACTTCATTCTTTCAGAGACGCCACCTCTAACTCCCTCTTCTCCTCTCTTCTCTCAAACGCTCTCGAAATCCTAATTGCCTTCTGCCACCTCCAACCCCAAATCCACTGGAATCCATGGTTGTTCTGACCATGGACGATCTATACTCACCTCCTACTGCCCTCACGTGTCTGATGTCTAAAGATTCGAGGCCAGTATTCAAGGGTCTTCACTCAGACCTTCGTCGATTCGAGGTTTCCAGCCATCTTCGGCCTTGCTCCGGTGTATCTTAGCCTCCTGAGCCTGATTCCGACCTTATCGACTCAGATCTGATCTTGTATCTTCCAAGCCTTTCTCGTTTTTAGGGTTCTCAGATACCCTAGCCTATTCGAGGTTCTTTTTCGTTTATTTGTTTAGATATGTGCTAGATCTATGCTATATCTAATGTTTCAAGTGTTTTTCCCAAATTTCCTTTCCAAAAATCCTTTGTTTTTAAATTAGGGTTTCTGAGTCTGTTTGTTAATGTTTGTTCAATTCATCTGCTTATCATCTCTAGGTTTAATTGGTATTAAAACCCTAATTTTTTGAGATTTGTTTGAGTTTCTGAGTCTATCTGTTAGTATTCGTTTGATTTACCTTGCTTACACCTGATTATTGTTGAAAACCCTAATTTTTGGGGTTTATTTGAGATTCTGAGACTGTTTATTTGTTTTATTTTGCTTATCGCCTCTAAACTGGCTGATTTCGAAAACCCTAGATCTTTGGGGTCTATTCGAGTTCCTCAGGTTTTGTTTGTGCAACTCGTCTGCTTGAAATTGCTCAGCCTGATTCCTTTACTTCAGCATCTCTTTTTCTCTATGTGATTCCTTTGGTTCTGAGTTCTTGATATCTGTCAAACTCGACTATGTTTTCAGAAAGGTTTTCACTCGACTCTTTGCATGCTTCTGATCTTTTTCTCTATTACTAAATCACTGAAACCTGACCTACTCGACTATCATGCTTCAAATGTTTTCTTTTGTGCTATTACTGTATGTTGTTTCTCTTGCCATAGTTTGGCCTCACATGTCTATTACTTGTGCACTTCATTTATATACTAAGTCCCTTCTGTGATTGATTTTAAAACTCGTGACTGATTTTCAAAACTTTTCCTTTGAGAAATTCTGATTTTACTTGCCTGTTAAGGGCTAACTAATTCCTTTCCTTATTTTGCTTTGTTGAATCCTTCCCTCTATTAAGTATATTTTGTACTTAGACTTAAATATTTACTCTATACTTTTACTATCCCATATATGGTCAGAAATCAATCTTTCTTAAATTGATTTCCTTCCTTAATTAGTCCTGTTAGTATCTGTTTGAGCAGTAATCCCTTGATTGAAGGGAAAACTTACGTTAATTGATTTTGACTGTGATTATTTCCATGTTTGTGTAGAACTTTACTTATTACCTTATTCTCTACTCGTTTTCAAAACTATGAATACATGTACCTCTTCTCTTTCAAAAATACGAACACACAAGTTCACACACAGAATCAATCATTACTTCTTCTCTAAAATACACTTAGATTTTCCTTAAAAGTATTCGAGTTCTCTGAACTCATAAGCTTGAAGTTCTCTTCTCTGATTACGGTTTGGCTGAAAGAATCCTGCTTTTCCTTTGCTTACTTTTCTGCAACTAGTATGTCTATCTTTGTTTAATTTCTGCCTCTCCACTACATGTTTATTCTTCAGCCTTTTCCTTGTTTGTCTTACTGTTCTATACTGTAATCTTCTCCAAGTTTACTTACTTCCTTATCTCTGTACTTACATGAATCCCTATCCCTAGTCCCTTTGTGTGTTGAGTTATGGTCTAGAAAACATGACAATACTTGAAATTATTGTTCATGTATATGGACTGGACTCCCTGAGTCCTAAACTCTTTCAATTCCCATTCACCTTCCCCTTTATATGTATTCTGAGCTTGAGACCTTGGTTTGGCAGTGTCCTAATCACTGTCCAGACCATAGTCTGACCTTCAATAGTTCTGTGCTCTTATTTGTTGGCTGAACAGGCTTGGTCAGGGGTGTGCCAGCCTACCTTATGGCTGGGCATGACCACCAGTCTACTTTGGCACTCCCTAACCCCCTCTATTGCACTTGCACTCATTCTTAGAAAAGCTAAGTTATTCCCCTCTCTTATGAGCCTTGCCTACGGACACTTGAGCTCCCTTTGAACTTGGACACCTGAGGGCTGGCTCTTCACACTGCACTATAACTCTTTCTAATTGATATCTTGGGTGTAAGCATTGCCTGGAATTCCTGAAATTCCTTGGAACTTTGAAACACCCTAGATAAAGAGAAGGCTTTGGAAATCTTGATCCCGAAAGTGGTTCAATCTCATATTGTTAGAAACTAAGTCTGAATTGGGCTGCTCCGATGTAGCTGTAGTTTCTGATGTACTTTTAATTTTTTTTACTCCACTAGTATGTAATAATTTGTATAAACTCATGGGGATTTAGTGAAAAGGGAGGGGGTTTAATTTTATGCACAAAGGGTAGAAACCATGCCTATAGGGTTTTATTTCTATTAATCTGTACAATTTCATACGTAGAAACCATGTCTTAGGGTTTAACTTTTAATCTCTGCAACTATGCATGTAGATACCATGCTTGTAGGGATTTGCATTTCTACATGGATAATGTCATTAGGAAAACTGATAGGCTTAATAATAAATGGAATATAGATATCATGTTCATAAGATTCCTATTAATGTTTGAAAATGTATAAAAATCAGCAATGTATAGAAAGCATACCTATAGGGATCTCAAACCAGAACTGTCTCACTCTTCTAAAAAACAGTACTGATTTTACTAAAACCAGCAACTTTCTGCATTCTTTAAGAACCCTTAAACTTTTCTTACAACCAAATCAGTGCATCTCTTTATGAAACCTACTCCTTTTTCATAACTATCGTCAAATCAGTGCATGTTTTCTGAAAACTTACTGCTTTCTGATAATCTGACAAACATTTTCCAAACTGGCCTAACTCACTTCCTATACTTATCTGATAAACCTTTTGAATCAGTCTGCAACTCAGTTCTTTTTGTTAAATTTGGCAACTCCTTTTCCCAAACAGTCTGCTTTTCTGAAACTCGTTTTAAACCATTTTCCTTTCTGTAATCTTTTCTGAAACTTGTTTTATCCTACAACTCTTTCAAAAATCAGTGGCCCTATTCAACACTTAGATAAAAGTTGACTAATTAAAGCGGATTAGTCTTTGAAAACTGCATTCGAGTGAGCCTAATGCGGACTTCCTATCTAAAAATATGTGTTGAACTAGTCCGCTGATCGCTTTAATCTAATTTTTTAAAAGACCAAACCGGTACGTGCAAGACATGCTAAACTCTATGGCTTATCTAATTTTAAGGAGGCTTACTTGAGCCCTACTTGCTTATATGCTTTCCTCATTACTTGTATATGTGTTTTGAATGTCACCTTAGTATTTTGTCCTTTAAAACTCTCAAAAACCATTATCCCTTTCTCCCTTTAGGATTAGTAGTCCTAAATGCCTCCGGGACTGATAGGATTGGGATGTGTATTAGCATGCAATAAGTAACGAGACTTTCCGTGATTTAATACCTTAACGGGGTGGGAATGGTAGAATATGAATATGATGACCGGTGCACTAATATCACGTGCGACCCCTCTTTTGAGGAGTGTACGTCGGGTATTGTATTTATGCGATCCATATTATGTATAAACCTAGGACCCCTTTCCCTTTATTTTTTATCTTCTTTGTTTTAGTTCTTCGTTTAAACTAACTTTCTAAAACTTTCTACTTTCTTTCTTTTTTTTTCAAACTTTTTAAATGTTATGTGAAAACCTTTTCTTTATTTGAGACTTTTGTTTGTTTTCTTCATTGTTTTTTTTAAAGTCACAATTGTAGTATGGCCGGGAACCACACTAGTGGATCTCGAGGGGTGCCTAACACCTTCCCCTCGAGATAATTTCTAGCTGTTACCCAAACTCTGGTTCTTCATCTCAAATCTTTCTTAAAAGTGTCCTAATGCACTATAATCATTAGGTGGCGACTCTTTAAACTCCAAAAATCCAATTCTCGTAAGGGAATAGAGTTGTCCTCCCATAATGTCGTATACCCGATTTCGAAGGAAAAAGGGGGGCATTGACAGCATGGCGACTTTGCTGGGGATTTCTTTAGGCTTTTACCATTGCATGCTACTTGTGACTTTGTTATCTCATTAATTCCCTTTATTTACTGTCTTTTATTCTTCCACTATGAAACTAACTTGCTCTTCATGTATTTTCTTTCCTCTAACTGCCTTCCTTTACTGCTTTATTTCAATACTGTTGTAATTACGAGCAATTATTGTAATCATTTATCTTATGAATGTGGAAATACATGTCAATTTGTTTCATTCTTGTAAATTGCATCTTCAACATCATATTCCACTCGTGCCCAAACAAATACCATAACAACGCTTATAATGAGTGGTTGCGCTCTTCCGATATTATCACCCCCTAAATTTGGCAAAGATATATTTGCGGTAAATCCAGTCGATCAGCGGTGCAGTCGACGGTTCCGTGCCTTTCCCTCTTGAGTTTTCCGCTCAAGGGTACTAGTCTAATACCTTAATAGAAACCTTACTCTGTTTAATTGTGCATGCATCATGGTCAAACCTAGCTGAGTCAGTTATGTTGTCCACATAATGACTCATTAAGATAGCCTAAGTCCAAAGTCCATCGGGTTTCCATGAAACCCAAACGGATACCACCATGTTCTGTGCATTTATTTGGAGAACTAAATACCTATTATGCTAATTATTGATTTAAATAGTGGAGTATGACGGGGTAAGGGTCTAACACTTTGTTTTGTAGAAAATGAGACACGAAGTCCCCAGATTCGGTATGGTAACCAACATCTACCCAAGGCTGCTAAACTGGTGGGAAGATCATCATGCCAGTGATCGGACCCTTGTCCGAAAATACTTGGGGAATTTGCCTTCCCTTCTGGAAATCCAGCCTGACAACAAAATCATAGAGGCTGCAACTTTATTCTAGGATAGTGACAGATCTGTATTCCGCTTCGGGGACCTTGAAATGACCCCTTTGCTCGAGGAAATAGGAGGTTTAGCTAGTATTCCTTGGGAGACTCGGGGTTTGCTTATGCCAAAAAATCGCAAGGGTAGGGGTTTTCTCAAAATGATGGGACTCAAGAAAAACCCTGACTTGACTTGTTTGAAGGACTCCTACATCCCATTCGACTACTTGTACGAGAGGTACGGCCACAGCAAGTCATACCGTACTTACCCCGACGAATTTGCCCTTACCTCTTTGGGGCACATCTACAGAAGGGTTTTCGTCTTCATGTTTTGCTTTCTAGGGATGATAGTATTCCCTATGAAGATGGCTAGGATCCACACCAGGCTAGCCATGGTAACCAAGACCTTGATGGAAGGAATTGACGGGCAATCTTTCAGCATAGTGCCCATGATCATCGCCGAAATATATCGGGCCTTGGAAAAATTTCAACAAGGGGCCAAACATTTTGAAGGATGTAACTTATTGCTCCAGCTTTGGCTCTTGAAGCACCTTCAGAAAGGCGATTACCGGTAAGAGATTATACGCAGAGATTGGGATGATCACATCACCTTCCACTATCCGAAGTGATTGAATTTCATGCCTAACATGTTCGCCCAACCAGAGGACGCTGGGGGATGGGTAGAGTTATTTGAGAATCTGAAAGAATACCAAGTGCAGTAGATGTTTGAGTGGTTCCCAATGGGGGAATTCATTGTTCTCTCCCGAGACGCACCATTTCTCATACTCATTGGTCTGAGGGAAACGTATCCCTATGTCCCTCTCCGAGCCATGAGGCAGGCAGGAAGAAAGCAAGTCATACCAAGGGTGGCAAAAATGAGTCACTTCAGGGCTGACTTCCAGGACGATGATAGCCCTCACAAGTGCCAAGCGCAACACATGTGGCACTGTAAACTCATCTTAGGGAAAGAATCCATTGAGCCAGACAGGTATCACGCTGGTTGTGTACCATACTATTCAGGTTGGTTGGAAGATAATCAATATGGTTTGGGCCGTCCAGGGTTCGTTCGAGGCCACGTGCTTATTGATGAAAAGGCTGAAGCATGGGTTAAGTACAATCAACTACGCAAAAGAATTTGAGAATGTGAAAGTGAGCATCGAGAAATACAAGAAGCTCATCAGAAGTTGATCAACGAGTGGAAGGATATGACTGTCAACGCCAACAAGCGACTGGGGTATTTGGAGCGAGGTCTAGTAGAAATGGAAGGGAAGTTCCTAAAGAGGATTGAAGACTGTCAAAACGCTAAGGGAAATGCAGGCGGACATTTGGCCCGAGCCTATCTGCTGCTAGGACTGCGCGAGCTGGTGAAGCTGTACAAGGGAGACAAAAATACTGAATCTGGGGAAGGTCCTTCTGGGACCAAGTAGTTAGGATCCTCTTTCATTTCTTTCTTTAATGATGTAATAAGGCCATTGGCCATTAGTGATATTCTCATTTCCCGTTATTTTAGTTGTCTTTGAGATTCATCTTATTTTCTATCAATAACATGAGGCATTTAGCATTATAAGTTCTCCAAAATTAACTTGTCTCTAGGCCTACCTCAGGCACAACGAGGCACCCGAATTAGGACACGTTTTATATCCTTGCACAATGTGTTTAAATATCGCAATATTTCCTTCTCAGAATCCGCATTAACTTTTTACATTTTGTTTTTATTTTATTTTTTATTCCCCTCCCCAAAGGTTAGTTCGTACATTCTGGCACCATTATCGTACTCCACAAGATCCAAGGGTCCTCCACCTCCTCCTTCTCCGAGTCCTATCCGGAACAAGAACAAAGGTAGAATGGGAGATTCAAGCGCCAGAAAGGAAATTGAAAGAGATGAGATTCCTCAGGGTACCTAGTTACAATGGGAACGACTTCTCAACTTGAACAGAAATTGCTGAAATTTCAGGAGGAATTGGACCAAGTTCGAAACTTGGCAAACTTATCATTTTCTCTCACCGCTCCTGATGTCAACACCCAAAATCTCGCACCTCCACAAAACACCCCACAACCACAGATACAACCCACTCATGCTCAAACCTGCTACACATGCCACACTCCCAACAACACTCCATTACTCATTCCTGAACCACCAAACAACACAAACGACCACCTCCACAACACTCCTATCCTTGTGGATACTGTACCACACTACACTCAACCAATCTCAAGTGCATATGAGTCTGATGAAAAAGACTCCCTTATCAGGAATTTGGTCGCAGAACTCAAAAGGCTAACTAGTCGGGTCCACGGTGTCGAGGGAAGCAAAGGTATTGAGGGGCTGAACTATGAAGATCTTTGCATTCAGCCGGATGTTGAACTCCCGTAAGGGTACAAACCTCCCAAGTTCAAGATGTTTGATGGCACAAGTGATCCCAGGGTCCATCTGAGGACATATTGCGATAAGCTGGTTGGAGTCGAAAGGGATGAGAAGATCTGTATGAAACTCTTCAAGAGAAGTCTTAAGGGGGATGCCTTATCCTGGTACATCAGCCAAGACACCAAGAAGTGGACAAGCTGGGTAGGTATGGCATCCGATTTTATGGACAGGTTCATGTTTAATACAAAGAACGCTCCGGATGTATTCTACATCCAGAACTTGAAGAAGAAACCCACAAAAACATTTCGCGAGTATGCTACTCGTTAGAGATCGGAGGCTGCTAAAGTCAGGCCGGCCTTAGAAGAAGAGTAGATGAACAGGTTCTTTGTCCGGGCTTAGGATCCACAATATTAGAGGTTAATGCTGATTGAAGGCCACAAGTTCTCCGATATCATCAAGCTAGGAGAAAGAATTAAAGAAGGCATCAAAACTGGCATGGTTACCAATCTTGAGGCATTACAGGCCACCAACAAGGCTTTACAGTCTGGTGGCACGTCAAAGAAGAAGGATGTGAATTCTGTGATGGCTGCACAGAGGACAAAATCCCCAATGAAATATCAAACATACCCATTACCTCCATTCACATATCAGCCTACCCCGAATTAACAAGCACCCTCACCCACATACCAAATTCCACCACCCACTTACCAATCATCTCCACCTCCCACATATCAACCCACTTCGCCCAGATACTCTCAGCCCGTACCCGTCTACCAAGCTTATAATGCCCAAACTTCTCACTATCAATCACCACCCACTCGCCAAAACTTCCCTAGACATAGATCAAACTTCGACCGCAGGCCTCCCAGACAATATACAACCATCGCAGAACCAATTAACCAGCTGTATGAAAGACTCAACGCAGCCGGTTACGTTACCCCTATCCCAGCCATAACTCCAGAAAATCCTTCCCAATGGATCAATCCGAACAAAACCTGCCCGTACCACTCCGGAATGAAAGGCCATACCATCGACGAGTGTCACTCATTGAAGGACAAGATTCAGGCCTTGATTGATAATAAGGTCATCATAGCAAATGAGCATGCTTTTAATATCCGCAACAACCCCTTGCCTGGCCACAAGGGTGGAAGCATTCACATGATCGAGATTGAGGGTGATTGGGACCCCAAAGGGTCGATTGGACAGATTGCCGAAAGAGATAAACCAAAGAAACCAACAGTCACACTCAACCCGATTGTTGTCCAGATCCATCCCTCTGAGGGTAATGAGGTGAACATGTCTATACCACTCAAGTTCGAAGCGCCTCCTTCAAAGGCGCCAGGACCAATTGAGGTCGAGTTTGGAACTCCAAAGGCACATGCGCCATTCGAAGTTGTTGTGTTACCTCCAAGGGTGCCTATTCCGATTACAATGACAGATGCTACCCCGTTCAACTCAAATGCCATACCATGGGATTACACAGCTGAATCTAGGAGAAAAAGGAGAACCAAAATCGGAGAAGCAATTACTGCACAGGGTATGACCAGAATAGGTAGAGTGTACACTCCAGAATACTTAGCTGAGTCCAGTAAACAAACCTCTGGGCAGCCTATTAAAACTGGGCCCGATGATCTTTGGAGGAAACACAAGCTAATGAGTACTTAGTCGTTGAACAGTTGAACAAAACTCCAACGCAGATCTCCATCCTAGCTCTTCTGCAGAGCTCTGACGCACACAAAAATGCTTTGATGAAAATATTGGACGAAGCTTATGTTCCCAGCAACATAACTGGAGGCAAAATGGCGAACATGGTAGGACAAGTGATGGAAATTCACAAGATTACCTTCCACGAAGATGAATTACCACCAGAAGGACTGAGCCACAACAAAGTGTTGCACATCACTGTGCAATGCGAGGATTACTTCATCACTAGAATCCTGGTCGATGGAGGATCCAGCCTCAACATCTGTCCACTGATAACTCTCAGGACGTTGGGAAAAGGCATGCACGAGATCAAAGATGGGGCTATCAATGTTAAAACCTTCGATGGGTCCCAAAGGTCTACTATTGGAAAAATCAGCCTATGCCTGCAAATAGGACCAACCTAGTTTGATGTTGACTTTCAAGTGATAGACGTCCCAGCATCCTACAACTTGTTGTTAGGAAGACCATGGATCCACGCCGCTGGAGCCGTCGCATCAACCCTGCATCAGGCGGTGAAGTTCGAATGGAATCACCAAGAGGTGATCATTCATGGCGATGGTACCAAACCCATATATAGTTGCCAAACGATCCCAATGATTGGAGGCAGAAGAAGGATAGGCAGAGAAAAATACCACCACATTGAAAGGGTCAACGCTATGGACAAAGATAAATGGTGGGATAACAAGATAGAGAGTATCCTGAACTAGTGCTGGTATAAGCCTAGAAAGGGACTAGGTAAAAACCTCCATGGGATTGCCAAACCCATCAAGCTGAAGAAACACGGTACTACCTTTGGCTTGGGGTACGAATACATCTGGGAGGAATTCAACCATTGGTCGCCACCATGGCGCGGCCCCCACTATCTTCTGGAGCATCCGATACCTCGCCTGGAACAAACTTTCTAACCGGCAAACACTATATATGGATCAGAGGAAGAAGAAGCATTAGGAGCAATGAGGAGCCTGTTTCTAGAAGATGATATGGACTACTGTGTTATCTTCAAGGAGGAAGAGGAGGAAGGCCCTTCCATACAAGCCATGAACCGAGGGGAACGCCTCAGTAATTGGTCAATCAGAACCACCAGGGCCCGGAAAGCTTCGGGGTAACAAGGCTAAACAAAGCACCATGCATCGCATTTTTACTTTTTGCTAGTTGATTTTCTTTCTGCATTGTCTTTAATTTTGAAAAGAGCTCCGATGTTCCAAACAATTATAAATTTAATCAAAGTATTTCAGTTTATCATATATATCGCTCTTATTATTTTCCCTATCATTTACTTTATTACACAACATAACTATTACCTATCTTGATGATGAACCAATGATTGTGACTTGCAACGAGACAACGCAATAAACGGATATAGATTTAGAAGAAGATGATATACCAGAAGAGGTCATCAGAGAGGTTGAGAAGTTTGAGAATAGGCTTAAGTCTAACTTGGATGGAACTGAGGTCGTTAATTTGGGAGACACAGAGAATGTCAAAGAGACGCGCATCAGTGTCCACCTGTCGCCATCAGAAAAGAAGGAGTACATGGAGTTCTTAAAGGAATATGAGGATATATTTGCCTGGTCATACGACGATATGACTGGTCTCAGTATGTCTATTGTAGCTCACAAACTGCCAACAGATCCAACATGTCCGCCAGTAAAACAGAAGCTCAGAAAATTCAAGCCCGACATGAGTTTGAAAATCAAAGAAGAGGTTACCAAGCAAGTAAAAGCCAAGGTTCTCTGAGTGGTAGAGTATCCAACATTGTGCCAGTACCGAAGAAAGATGTAAAGGTTAGAGTCTGTGTCACCTACTGGGATCTCAACCGGGCCAGTCTCAAAGACAGTTTGCCCTTGCCAAATATACACATCCTAATTGATAACTGCGCCAAGCATGAGTTTCAGTCATTTGTCGATTGTTTCGGTGGGTATCATCAGATATGGATGGATGAAGAAGATGCAGAAAAAACAGCTTTTATCACGCTGTGGGGGATGTATTATTACATAATGATGTCGTTTGGTTTGAAGAATGTTTGTGCCACCTATATGATAGCCATGACTACTATCTTTCATGACATGATACACAAAGAAATTGAGGTGTATGTGGACGACGTCATCATCAAATCCAAGAAAGCCACAGATCATATGGAAGACTTGAGGAAATTCTTCAACAGACTGAGAAGATACAATCTGAAATTGAATCCCGCCAAGTGTGCATTCGGGGTTCCTGCTGGAAAATTACTGGGTTTCGTCGTGATTCGTTGAGGAATAGAATTGGATCCGTCAAAGGTCAAGACCATTCAAGAGTTGCCACCGCCAAAGAACAAGAAGGACGTGATAAGTTTTCTGGGAAGACTCAACTATATCAGCCGGTTTAGAGCTCAGTCCACTGTCATTTGTGAACCTATCTTTAAGATGTTGAAGAAGGACACTGCCACCAAATGGACTGACGATTGTCAGAAAGCTTTTGACAGAATTAAGGAATACATGTCGACGCCTCCGATCTTGGTTCCGCCCAAACCAGGAAGACCTCTATTGCTTTACCTTGTAGTATTAGATGGAGCATTCGGTTGTGTTTTGGGACAACATGATGAAACAGGGAGAAAGGAGCAAACCATTTACTACCTCAGCAAGAAGTTTACCCCGTACGAGGCCCGGTATTCTCTATTGGAGCGCACCTGTTGTGCTCTGATTTGGGTGGCTCAGAAGTTGAGGCACTATTTCTGTGCCTACACTACTTATCTCATATCCAGAATGGACCCGCTGAAGTATATCTTCCAGAAGCCCATGCCCACTGGCAAGCTTGCCAAGTGGCAAATCCTGCTAAGTGAATTCCACATTGTTTACTTCACTCAGAAGGTAGTCAAAGGACAATCTTTGGCAGACCATCTCGTCGAGAATCCCGTGGGAGGAGAATACAAGCCTCTAAAGACATATTTTCCCGATGAAGAGGTATATTTCATAGGAGAAGACATTGCAGAATCCTATGACGGTTAGAGGTTTTTCTTCGACGGGGCCGCAAATTTCAAAGGAGTTGGCATAAGAGCAGTTCTAGTGTCAAAAACCGGTCAACATTACCCAGTATCCGCTAAGCTCAGGTTCCCATGTACCAACAACATGGCCGAATATGAAGCCTGCATCTTGGGGCTCAAACTGGCCATCGATATGAATATTCAGGAGTAACTAGTGATCGGAGATTCAGATATACTCATACATCAGGTCCGAGAAGAATGGGAAACCAAGAGTGCTAAGATACTCCCTTATCTGCATCACATACAGGAGTTGAGGAAAAGATTCACAAAGACCAAATTTCAGCATGTTCCCAGAATGCAGAACGAGTTCGCTGATGCATTAGCTACTTTATCATCCATGATCCATCATCCAGATACGAACTTCATTGATCCCATCCAAATAAACATTTATGACCAGCCAGCTTATTGTGCTCACGTTGAGGAAGAAGTAGACGGGAAACCATGGTTCCATGACATCAAAGAATATTTGACAACAAGAGAATACCCAGAGCTTGCCAATGCTACTCAGAAGCGTACCCTTCGGCGATTGTCAAACAACTTCTTCCACAGTATAGGAATCCTGTACAAAAGGACTCCCGATTTGGGATTATTGCGGTGTGTCGAAGCAAGAGAAACAACCAAACTATTGGACGAAGTGCATGCGGGGACCTGTGGACCGCACATGAAGGGTTTTGTCTTAGTAAAGAAGATACTCTGAGCAGGGTATTTTTGGATGACTATGGAAATGGACTGCATCCAGTATGTCCGAAAATGCCATCGTTGTCAAATACATGCAGACATGATAAAGGTGCCTCCAAGCGAGCTTACTGCAACAAGCTCACCATGGCCATTCGTCGCTTGGGAAATGGATGTTATCGGACCTATCGAGCCTGCCGCATCAAACGGGAACAGGTTCATCTTAGTGGAAATTGATTACTTTACCAAATGGGTCGAAGCAGCATCATACAAAGAAGTGACCAAGAAAGTTGTGGCAGATTTCGTCTGCGACCGTATTGTTTGTCGGTTCGGAATTCCGAAATCAATCATCACTGGTAATGGTTCCAATCTCAACAGCGACCTGATTAAATCAATATGTGAGACGTTCAAAATCAAACACAGTTATTCTACAGCCTATAAGCCTCAGATGAATAGAGTTGTAGAAGCAGCCAACAAGAATATCAAGAAGATACTAAGGAAGATGATCGAAAGGCACAAACAATGGCATGAGAAATTATCATTCGCCTTATTGTGATACCGCACCACGGTCCGTACGCCAACCGGGGCAACTCCCTACATGCTGGTTTACGGTATAGAGGCGGTTATTCCCGCTGAGGTAGAAATTCCCTCTTTGAGAATCATACAAGAAACAGAGTTAGATGACGCAGAATAGTTAAAAGGTCGCTACAAGCAGTTAGCCCTTATAGATGGAAAAAGGATAAATGCAGTTTGCTGTGGTCAATTGTATCAGAACAGAATGTCCACAGCCTTCAACAAAAGAGTTAATCCAAGGAAGTTTACACCGGGGCAACTGGTGTTGAAGAAAATATTTCCACACCAAGAGGAAGCCAAGGGGAAATTCTCTCCCATTTGGCAGGGCCCGTACATGGTTCACCGGGTTCTAACCGGAGGAGCCCTTATTCTTGTAGAAATGGATGGAGAAGTCTGGCCAAAGCCAATCAATTCAGATGCAGTGAAACGATACTATGTGTAATCGGTTATGGTTTCTATATGTTGTAATTTGAATTACACCTGACCTGATTCCCGTTTAAGAGGGGATACGTAGGAAGCCCTATGGGTTCGGTCACAATTTAATAAAAATTCCATTTTCCCCCTGCTATTGGAACTGGGGCAAAATTTTGAGGAGGACCCTCAAAATTCCGAAGTTGATTTTCACCCCTTCATCGCCAGAAATGCAAGCCCAGTAAACTGGGGCAGAATTTTGAGGAGGATCCTCAAAATTCTGAGGATGATTTTTCTATCATTCAGTGCAGTCGTCAGAAGTGTTAGCCCAGTAAAATGGGGCAGAATTTTGAGGAGGACCCTCAAAATTTTGGAGTAATAGAGGTTGCAATGTCTTGAACCACGTCGTAGTCGTTGGTTCTTTCAGAGAAAACTATTTTCGATTATATACTTACTTTATATCTACTAAATCATGCATAACTATTGTCTGAATTGTTGTTATTTAGCGACTCTACCCCAATGATACACGGCGTCAGGAGCCTCGGGAGAACGAACTAACCTTTCCCCCTTTTACAAAACTCACGATTTTTCTTTGGATGCAGGCACTCGACTCGTAGTATCAACAAGCATATTTATGCGTTCACATTTTCAAAGAAGGCAACTTCTCATAACCATCACTTATTCATAAATGTTATCCGTACACAAAATCCCCAACAATCCTGATATCGTAATCATCTATCAGATAAGAGATCTTACTGCTATTTGCCCTTTTTACATTCTTGCATTGCATAAGGCTACTCTTCTGCCTTTCGAGACTAAGCTCTGTCTCCATCTGCATTTCTGCATAAGGCTACTTATTTGCCTTCTGTGGTTAAGCTCTACCTCCATCTACATTTCTGCATAAGGCTACTTATCTGCCTTTCGAGACTAAGCTCTATCTCCATCTGCATTTTTGCATAAGGCTATTTATTTGCCTTTCGAGGTTAAGCTCTACCTCCATCTGCATTTCTGCATAAGGCTACTCTTCTGCCTTTCGAGGTTAAACTCTACCTCCATCTGCATTTCTGCATAAGGCTACATATCTGCCTTTCGAGACTAAGCTCTGTCTCCATCTGCATTTTTGCATAAGGCTACTCCTCTGACTTTCGAGACTAAGATCTGTCTCCATCTGTATTTTTTGCATAAGGATACTTATCTGCTTTCCGAGATTAAGCATTGTCTCCATCCTGCATAAGGCTACTTATCTGCCTTCCGAGACTAAGCATTGTCTCCATCTCGCATGGCTGAAATATTGCCACTTTATTTTTCCGTACGACTGCAATATTGCCACATGCATTTAAATTTCCGCTTTGGCTGAAAGATCGCCACCTTCCGTATTTCATCGGCTGAAATATTGGCACCCTCTCATGGGCTGAAAAATTGCCAACTTATTCAAAGGCATCATAGTTCGGAGGCACCATCCGCATAGCCCGAGAACATCATTCCATAGCCTACGAATCTTTATTTACGCTCTTCATGGCCCGGGACGTCATAGTCTGAGGACGTCATCTTAACCGTCCAAAGACAGCATTCATGGTCCAATGGGAACTTGCATTACGTTTAATTTATGCCCAATATATGTTGCATTGCCTACTTGAAGGTACACCAGCTAGAAAATGGCCATCTCAGCAGGAGCGATCCCGCTCCAGTTCTCGCAGCCTGTTAGACTCCAAATACCTTTTCCAATCTAAACATCGCGTCCGTCCTTTTCAAATCTCCATCAGCACATTCCGTCAATGGTTCCTGAACTACATATGTCCTGATTCCTGTAAAACCAGGGATATGTAAGCAGCTCAGAACCCAGAGCTCGGTCAGAATTCTTTTCAATCGCTGCTTTCGGTCAAAATTGGTCATCTTGTCTTTACCCGACAACTCTTTCATCCTCCTCGGGTAAAGAGGGGCAGCTGTTGATACCCAATTTTTCCCTAGGTATTTTTGACCCAAAATACTTCCAAAATAGCATATATGTGCATATATAAACACACTCAAGAGTTTTGGTATTTTTAATAATTTTTAAACCGAGTTATTACCTATTTTAATACCATAAAATCCAGTAATTATTCCCAAAATTATCATTTTTTGGCGAATAATTTATTTCATTCTCACATTTACACCAATATATAATTAAGGTAATTTTTGCGTATTTTTACAAATTTATTTAGCATTTTAAAGCTAAATTGCATATGCATCAATTATAGCCTATTTGGTGATTAACGATATTTTATAATTATAAAATTAACTCCAGTATTGTTAGGTTAATATTTATATAATATTTGTTTACTCAGTACTTTTAATTTACTTTTAAAATCGTTGTTACTATTTTTTATAAAACAAAATGGGAAAAGTGGCTATTTACAATCTAGCCCTAATTACATTTCAATACAACCAATTTTGCACCCCAATTTAACCCAACTCAGCCCCCAAATTTTGACCCAATTACCATTCCAACCCGACCCAATACCTATTTAAACGACCCAGCCTATAACCCTTTTAATCTCGACCGTTGATCATTTAGATCAACGCCCACCGTTGTTTCTTACCTTTTAATTTCAAACGATCCCTAAACCCTACCTCATTCTTTCAAAGACGCCGCCTCTAACTCTATCTTCTCCTCTCTTCTCTCAAATGCTCTCGAAACCCTAATCGCCTTCTGCCACCTCCAACCCCAAATCCACCGGAATCCATAGTTGTTCTGACCATGGATGATCTATACTCAGCTCCTACTGCCCTCACGTGTTTGATGCCTGAACATTCGAGGCCAGTCTTTGAGGTTCTTCACTCAGACCTTCATCGATTCGAGGTTTCCAGCCATGTCCGGCCTTGCTCTGGCGTATCTTAGCCTCCAGAGCATGATTCCGACCTAGATCTGATCTTGTATCTTCCAAGCCTTTATTGTTTTTAGGGTTCTCAAAAACCCTAGCCTATTCGAGGTTCTTTTTCGTTTATTTGTTTAGATCTGTGCTAGATCTATGCTATATGTGATGTTTCAAGCGTTTTCCCCAAATTTCCTTTCCAAAATCCTTTGTTTTTAAATTAGGGTTTCTGAGTCTGTTTGTTAATGTTTGTTTGATTCATCTTCTTATCATCTCTAGGTTTAATTGGTATAGAAAACCCTAATTTTTTGAGATTTGTTTGCGTTTCTGAGTCTATCTGTTAGTATTCGTTTGATTTACCTTGCTTACACCTGATTATTGTTGAAAACCCTAATTTTTGGGGTTTATTTGAGATTATGAGACTGTTTATTTGTTTTATTTTGCTTATCGCCTCTAAACTCGGCTGATTTCGAAAACCCTAGTTCTTTGGGGTCTATTTGAGTTCCTGAGGTTTTGTTTCTGCAACTCGTCTGCTTGAAATTGCTCAGCCTGATTCCTTTACTTCAGCATCTCTTTTTCTCTATGTGATTCCTTTGGTTCTGAGTTCTTGCTATCTGTAAAACTCGAATATGTTATTAGAAAGGTTTTCACTCAACCCTTTGCATGCTTCTGATCTTTTTCTCTATTACTAAATCACTGAAACCTGACCTACTCGACTATCATGCTTCAAATGTTTTCTTTTGTGCTATTACTGTATGATGTTTCTCTTGCCATAGTTTGGCCTCACATGTCTATTACTTGTGCACTTCATTTATATAATGAGTCCATTCTGTGATTGATTTTTAAACTCGTAACTGATTTTCAAAACTTTTCCTTTGTGAAATTCTGATTTTACTCGCCTGTTAAGGGCTAACTAATTCCTTTCCTTGTTTTGCTTTGCTGAATCCTTCCCTCTATTAAGTGTATTTTTTACTGAGACTTAAATATTTACTCTATACTTTTACTATCCCTTATATGGTCAGAAATCAATCTTTCTTAAATTGATTTCCTTCCTTAATTAGTCCTGTTAGTATCCGTTTGAGCAGTAATCCCTTGATTGAAGGGAAATACTTGCGTTAATTGATTTTTACTGTGATTATTTCCATATTTGTATTATAAATTTACTTACTACCTTATTCTATACTCGTTTTCAAAACTTTAAATACTTGTACCTCTTCCCTTTCAAAAACACGAACACACAAGTTCACACACACAGAATCAGTCATTACTTCTTCTCTCAAATACATTTAGATTTTTCTTAAAAGTATTCGAGTTCTCTGAAATCATAAGCTTGAAGTTCTCTGTACTTACATGAATCCCTATCCCTAGTCCCTTTGTGTGTTGAGTTATGGTCTAGAAAATATGACAACACTTGACATTGTTGTTCATGTATATGGACTGGACTCCCTGAGTCCTAAACTCTTTCAATTCTCATTCCCCTTCCCTTTTATATGTATTTTGAGCTTGAGACCTTGGTTTGGCAGTGTTCTAATCACTTTCCAGACCATGGTCTGACCTTCAATAGGTCTATGCTCTTATTTGCTGGCTGAACATGCTTGGTCAGGCGTGTGCCAACCTACCTTATGGCTGGGCAAGGCCACCAGTCTACTTTGGCACTCCCTAACCCCTTCTATTGCGCTTGCACTTATTCTTAGAAAAGCTAAGTTTTGCCCCCCTCTTGTGAGCCTTGCCTTAGGACCCTTGAGCTCCCTTTGAACTTGGACACCTGAGGGCTGGCTCGTCCACACTGCACTATAACTCTTTCTAATTGATATCTTGGGTGTAAGCATTGCCTGGAATTCCTGAAATTCCTTAGAACTTTGAAACACCCTAGATAAAGAGAAGGCTTTGGAAATCTTGATCCCGAAAGTGGTCCAATCTCATATTGTTAGAAACTAAGTATGAATTGGGCTGCTCCGATGTAGCTGTAGTTTCTGATGTACTTTTAATTTTTTTTGCTCCACTGGTCTGTAATAATTTGTATAAACTCATGGGGATTTAGTGAAAAGGGAGGGGGTTTACTTTCATGCACAAAGGGTAGAAACCATGCCTATAGGGTTTTATTTATGTTAATCTGTGCAATTTCACACGTAAAAACCATGTGTTAGGGTTTAACTTTTAATCTCTGCAACTATGCATGTAGATACCATGCCTGTAGGGATTTGCATTTCTACATGGATAATGTCATTAGGAAAACTGATAGGCTTAATAATAAATTGGCATATAGATATCATGTTCGTAAGATTTCTATTAATGTTTGAAAAGGTATAAAAATCAGTAATGTATAGAAAGCATGCCTATAGGGATCTCAAACCAGAACTGTCTCACTCTTCTAAAAAACAGTACTGATTTTACTAAAACCAGCAACTTTCTGCATTCTTTAAGAACTCTTAAAATTTTCTTACAACCAAATCAGTGCATCTCTTTCTGAAACCTACTCCTTTTTCATAAATATTCTCAAATCAGTGCATGTTTTCTGAAAATTTACTGCTTTCTGATAATCTAACAAACATTTCCCAAATCGGCCTAAACTCACTGCTTATACTTATCTGATAAACCTTTTGAATCAGTCTGCAACTCAGTTCTTTTTGTTAAATTTGGCAACTCCTTTTCCCAAACAGTCTGCTTTTTTGAAACTCGTTTTAAACCAGTTTCCTTTCTGTAATCTTTTCTGAAACTTGTTTTATCCTACAACTCTTTCAAAAATCAGTGGCCCTATTCAACACTTAGATGAAAGTTGACTAATTATAGCGGATTAGTCTTTGAAAACTGCATTCGAGTGAGCCTAATGCGGACTTCCTGTCTAAAAATATATGTTGAACTAGTCCGTTGATCGCTTTAATCTAATTTTTTAAAAGACCAAACCGGTTCGTGCAAGACATGCTAAACTCTATGGCTTATCTAATTTTAAGGAGGCTTACTTGAGCCCTACTTGCTTATATGCTTTCCTCATTACTTGTATATGTGTTTTGAATGTCGCCTTAGTATTTTGTCCTTTAAAACTCTCAAAAAGACTTATCCCTTTCTTCCTTTAGGATTAGTAGTCCTAAATGCCTCCAGGACTGATAGGATTGGGACGGGTATTAGCATGCAATAAGTAACGACTTTCTGCGCTTTAATACTTTAACGGGGTGGGAAGGGTATAATATGGATATGATGACCGGTGCGCTAATATCACGTGCGACCCCTCTTTTGAGGAGTGTACGCCGGGTATTGCATTTATGTGAGCCATATTATGTATAAACCTAGGACCCCCTTTCCCTTTATTTGTTATCTTCTTTGTTTTAGTTCTTCTTTTAAACCAACCTTCTAAAACTTTCTTCTTTTTTTTCAAACTTTTTAAATGTTATGTGAAAACCTTCTCTTTATTTGAGACTTCTGTTTTTTTTCTTCATTGTTTTTTTTAAAGTCACAATTGTAGTATGGCCGGGAACCACACTAGTGGATCTCGAGGGGTGCCTAATACCTTCCCCTCGAGATAATTTCTAGTCCTTACCCAAACTCTGGTTCTTCATCTAAACTCTTTCTTAAAAGTGTCCTAATGCACTATAATCATTAGGTGGCGACTCTCTAAACTCCAAAAACCCAATTCTCACAAGGGAATAGAGTTGTCCTCTCATAATGTCGTATACCCGATTTTGAAGGAAAAAGGGGGCGTCGACAGGGTGTGCTTTATATTACTTTTTGGATGGTTACTCGGGGTACAATCAAATCCTAATTGCCCCGGAGGACCAAGAGAAGACCATCTTTACATGTCTGTATGTCACATTCGCTTTCTCTCGAATGCCGTTTAGGTTGTGTAATGCTCCGGCGACCTTCCAACGTTGCATGATGGCTATTTTACTTATATGGTGGAAGATATCTTGGAGATTTTCATGGATGATTTTAGCATTGTTGGGGATTCTTTTGAAGAGTTTTTGGGTAATTTGGATAGAGTGTTGGCCCGATGTGAAGACACAAACCTTGTTCTCAATTGGGAAAAGTGACATTTCATGGTTGAAGAGGGTATTGTGTTAGGTCAAAAAATTTCAAAGCGAGTAATTGAGGTTGATAAAGCCAAGATAGAGGTGATTTCAAGGTTTCCTCCCCCTACTTATGTCAAAGGGGTGAGGAGTTTTCTTGGGCACGCGGGGTTCTACCGGAGGTTCATTAAAGATTTTTCTAAGGTAGTTAACCCCTTGTGCAAGTTGCTAGAGAAGGATGCCAAGTTTATCTTTGATGAGAAGTGCATGGAGGCTTTTGAGCTTCTTAAACACAAGTTGACAACTACCCCTATCATTACCGCACCAAATTGGAGCTTGCCTTTCGAGCTCATGTGTGATGCTAGTGACGTTGTGGTTAGGGCTATTTTGGGATAAAGGATTAACGAGATGTTTCATCCGGTGTACTACTTAAGCAAGAACATGAATGAGGCTCAAAGGAATTATACGGTCACCGAGAAAGAGTTGTTGGCTATAGTGTTTGCAATGGAAAAGTTTTGACCATACCTTATGGGGGCCAAAGTGATTATTCATACCGATCATGCCTCCCTTAGGTATTTGATGACAAAGAAAGACTCCAAGGCAAGATTGATGAGAAGGGTGTTACTTCTTCAAGAGTTTGATCTAGAAATTGTGGACCGAAAAGGTAGTGAGAATCAAGTGGCAAAGCACTTGTCCCGTTTGGAGAAGGAGGGGAGGCCTTGTGATGGCCTTGAGATCAATGATGCATTTCCCGATGAACAACTCCTTGCGGTGTCAATGCATGATATGACGTGGTTTGCCAATGTTGTCAATTACTTTGTGACTGGAATAATCCCGTATGAGCTCTCTTCTAACCAAAGGAAGAAGCTCAAGCAGGATAGCTTGGATTTTTATTGGTACGAGCCATATTTGTTCAATATTTGCACGGATGGTGTGATTCATAGATGTGTCCCAGAGGAAGAAGAATTGAGAATCTTAGAGGCTTGCCATTTCTCACCCTATGGTGTCCATCATGGTGGGGTGAGGACCGCCTCGAAGGTCCTTAGTTGTGGATTTTATTGGCCTACCTTGTTCAAAGATGCCGATGATTTCGTGAAGAGGTGTGACGAGTGCCAAAGAGCGGGTGGAATTTCTAAAAGGGATGAGATGCCTCTCAATACAATTCTTGAAGTGGATACTTTTGATGTTTGGGGCGTCGATTTCATGGGTCCATTTGTGAGATCTTGTGGGAACACTTACATTCTAGTGGTGGTGGATTATGTCTCAAAGTGGGTTGAAGCTGTGGCTTTGCCCAACAATGAAGCCCGGAGTGTTGTTGCATTTCTTAAAAAGAGTATCTTCACAAGGTTTGGTACTCCTCGTGCTATTATTAGTGATTGCAGGTCGCACTTTTGCAATAGAGCCTTTGATTCGTTTCTTGCCAAATATGGAGTAAATCACAAAGTGTCCACCCCCTATCATCCTTAGCTAGTGGTCAAGTAGAAGTCTCCAACCGGGAAATAAAGAGTATCTTGTCAAAAATGGTCAATTCTAATAGGACCGATTGGTCGAAAAAGTTGGATGACGCTCTATGGGCCTATCGGACGGCTTACAAGACCCCAATTGGTATTTCTCCATATCGGTTGGTGTTTGGGAAATCTTGCCATTTTCCAGTCGAATTGGAGCACAAGGCTATGTGGGCTTTGGGAAAGTTGAACTTGGAATGGGATGTTGCAGCCAATCTCGGTGTTGAACAACTCAATGAGCTTGATGAGTTTAGATTTCATGCCTACTCCATCTCGTCCTTGTATAAGGACAAGATGAAGTATCTTCATGACAAATATGCTTGGGAAAAGGAATTCAAGGTTGGTGATATATTTCTTTTGTTCAACTCCTGGTTACGTCTGTTTCCGGGAAAGCTCAAATCAAAGTGGAGTGGGCCATTTGAAGTTGTATATGTGACCCCGTTTGGTGCTCTTGATCTCAAGAACAAAAATGGTGAAGTTTTCAGAGTCAATGTGCATCGTGTCAAGCATTATTTGGGTAAGTTCGATGACAGCCACGTGGTGGCACTCATTCATCTAAAGTGATGTGGTGGTAACATGCATCGTGTCGCGACGTTAAATCAGGCGCTTCTTCGGAGGAAACCCATGTCTTTTTCTTTTTCTTTGATTTTCTTTGTAGTTTAGGATTTTTAAGCTAATTGGTTGTGAGATGTTGCAGAGATTGTGTTGATGCAGTGCAAAACAACATGGAAAAAAAATTGAACAGTCTCTGAAGTTTTCCAGTGCGGCAGCGGTACACTCTGTGAGGTCCGCACTGGTATGAGCCTAAGTGGGGTACTCTCTGAGGTTTGCCACCGCGGCTGCATTCCTATTGGTGCAGTCAGCGGTGGACTTTGGCGGCCAGAGTCTGGTTTTGTGCGGACCACGGAGGTTTCCTACTCAAGCTTCAATTGAACAAACCCAGCGCGATTCGTGGTCCATTTTGTGCAGCCGCGCTGGTAGGTAAGGCTGGGTCCCTCCTCTTTTTCTATAAATAGAGATCAGGGGTCACCACTTACACTTTTTGAAATTTTAACACTCAGACTCTTAAAAGCTATTGTTTACTCTCTTTTTTATCGTAATTCTTGTTTAGACTGATTAATTGCATTTCATCTTCACAACTGGTAATGTTTACTCATTCCTTGTTCATTTACTTGATTAATTTTGTTTTATTTTATTATCAT
Source organism: Nicotiana glauca (assembly GCA_026770625.1). Taxonomy (NCBI): domain Eukaryota; kingdom Viridiplantae; phylum Streptophyta; class Magnoliopsida; order Solanales; family Solanaceae; genus Nicotiana; species Nicotiana glauca. The sequence continues at coordinate 174,371 of MU788071.1, read as the reverse complement.
TAGCCTGTAACTTCATTTTCTTCCCATTTTTATCTTATGTGTCAGCTTAGGATAGTTTTCGTGTTAGTTTCTGAGTATTTGATGTGCATAATGGCTAGGTAAATTGAGTAGGGACAAATTAGGTGAAAAACTTGAACAAATATTGCAAGAACTGAAACCCTAACTTAGTGCCTGAAACAAGTACCCTTCGCAGACCGCGGTCACTTTTGTGCGGTCCGTGGTGCTGTGATGCGGTCTGTGATACCATTCTGTGTGGACCGCGGTGCTCAAATGTCTGAAGGTTGATTTGTGCCCAGCGCGGCCGCGGTACACTTTGTGCGGCCTGCACTGGCCCACCGCAGCCGCGATACCACTTTGTACGGACTGCGGTAGAGGGATTCAGAGATGGGGTTTTCAGGTCCCTGCCCAATGCGGACCGCGATCGTCGTTGTGCGGTCCGTGGTACATCCAATACGGCCACACTCTTTTTTGTGCGGGCCGCAGTGTATTGTTCTGCAACATTTGATTTGTTGTTTGCAATTCAATTTCATCATCTTTTTCACTACCTGTGCTTAGACTAAAATGTTCGATGTGTGTGCTTGTAGATAATGGTCAAACAAAGAGGTAGAGGTGCCAAACAACCCGGTCGAGGTGACTCCTCCAGGGGAGGAAAAGGAAAACAAGTAAAACTCACTCTCCAACCTAGACAAAACACAAGGAAAGCAACCAAGGATGCTGATATAGTCGATGACCAATCGGGGAGTGAGTACATGCCTTCTCAAGACCTCTCCTTCTAATTAGTGCCAATTCACTCAGTGCCAGCCTCACCCACTTCCCAAGCAGCAAAGAATGACCCATCTGAGTCATCTGCGGGCTCAACAGCTGGTAGCGGTGATTACTCCACCTCCCCTACAGCTTCATTATCCGGGAAGAGTGTAGGCGGAGGTGATAAGGGTGGTGATGATAGTGATGAGGTAGTGCCTTAGAGTGGTGTGCCTCAAGTTGGGAGTGTTGACCAAACCAGAAACCCCGCAGTCTGGGAAGACAGATTTGTTAGCCAGGTGGCTTTCCACCAGTTCAGGATTTGGTGGCGACTACGAAAGTTGATTCTTGAGAGAAGTTTTATTGACACTGGCTTGCTGACCCTTAATCTAAATATGCATAGATAGTTTCAAGCTCGAGCAGGTTGGGAGCATTTCCGGGATGCTTGTGTGAAGGAAAATGAGCACATGGTCAAGGAGTTCTATAGCAATGTGGCCCACATAAAAAAGGGCACAAAAGTGACCAAAGTGCAAAACCAAAATGTGGTATTCTCCGGGAAGGCATTTAATGATTACTTGGGGTTCAGGGAAGAAGATGAGACACTGTACAATGAAAAGTTGGCAATGGGCAAAGAAGTTCGCCTGTGGTTAGCTACATACCTGGCAATCCCGGGCACTGTTCCAGAGTGATTACAAGCAGGGGTAAAAATAGTTCGGAGGACTTTAAATTTTGAGGCTAGGGGGTGGTTGACTTTCGTGTGCAGTCAACTTGACCCCACTTCCCATGATCAGACCATTCCACTTCCCCGAGCTGTTCTTATTGCATCTATTATGGCGGTCTATCATATCAACATGGGCAATGTGATGCCCTGCGTCATTCCTGCAATGGGGGCTGAGAATGACCGGAATTACCCATTTTCCAACACCCTCACCATGTACTTCCGGGACCTGAAGGTGGAGAAGAAGCCTTTTGATGTCAAGGTCAAGCCTGTAGCTCCATTTTCATGGTACAGTTTAAAGGGGCCATACAACCCAAGGACAAGAATAACAAGCCACCTGCCTCTGCTCCAACTGACCAGTCTAAAGAGCCGGTTGCGGTAGAGCCATCCACAGAGCCTTCCACTGAGCCTGCCTCTACGGTCGCTGACATGCCTCTCGGACCTTTCACTACTGCTGGTCCCAGTACATCAGCTATCCCGGGGATTCCATATTCCTAGGACCATCCTATCACTGCCCATCAGCTGAGCCAGACACTGCATAGCTTGAACAACTGGATGTCAGTTGCGTCATCCAAGTTGTCTACTCTGTCTTCCACTATTGAGGCTTAGTCAGCACCATAGACAGCTCAGATTCCTCAGTCTATTGAGGACACACTAAAGAAGATCCTGGAGAACCACGAGAAGATCATGAGTACTCAGGCTGCCTTATCTAAGGTAGTAGATTCATATGGCAAGGCTCTGAATGAGCTTGTCCGGGAGCACAAGAAGATGAGAAAAACACGGGCTTATAAGGAGTTTGTGAAGGAGCTTAGGGAGGAAGTGGACAAGCTGAAGGCAGACCAGCTCCATTTGCAGCAGCACCAGCAGCAGAGCCGCAGCAGGAGCAAACACAGAGGCTTCCAAGGAAGAAGAGGAAGCTCCCCAGTGTAGATGAGGCGATCATCAAGTTGGAAGACCCACAGGAGGCCTCCTCCGGTCTGCCACAGGATGCTCATGATATTTAGCCCGTCTAGGTACATGTCCCAGTCCCAGCAGCTGAGTAGCAAGAGACCGGGAACAAGTCTGAGGTTTCCGCACATATAGAGGACCCGGGGACCACTGATGATCCTATGCAGATGGACCAGGCTTAGGGAGTTCCTATATCCTTTCCTTATATTTTTTGTGCTTATTTGTTTAGTTATCATTGGGGATAATGCCAGCTTTTATTTGAGGGGGTGCACCCTATATTTTGATTCCTGGATGATTGTATATATTTACTGCTTTAGTTTATGTTTTCTTGACTTTTTCATTTGGTATGTATATATTCTTACGTTTAATTACTTTTATCGCACTTTTTATCTTTCATTTGGTCTGTATATAAAGTTACACTATTGTATATATTCATCCTTCATTTTATATTCTATCCCCTATTGTAAATATTCATTCTATTCGTAAAAAAAAATCATTTTTAGCTTCATAGATAGGCACGTAGACTTTTGTTTCATTTTTGGCGCTTTCAATAAGCCTTTGGGTTTCTTAATTCAACGGTTCTTTCCAAAGGTGGAGTATTGTGTAAACCGGGTGGCTCTTCCCAATGATAGATGGCGTGAAAACCTTCTTAAGGGTTTGAGTCCATTTTTGTTTCTTTTTGTTTTTGATAGTTTGTAGTTAAGGATACCTCAAGCAAAGCTTCACTTAGGCCTAGCACATTTGCCTTTGATCCCATGGTCAAAGACAAAATGTTGTGTTTAGGATGGTAAAAATCGTGGCCTTGAGACTCTTGTGTTGACCAAACAATCATCAAGTGGTCTTTTTGGACCATTGTGTGCTTGAGTCGTAACTAAGGTCGTTGTGGGCCCTCAACTTGATGTCTTTAGCAATCCCCTAGCGTGTGTGGTGAGAAATCGAATTTCGAGTCCAAGTCCCAAGCCAATGGTCTAAAACTTGTCCTGAATGTTTGTTGAGGCGATATTCTAGGTGAAATTTGACTTGAGAAGTGATTATAGGCTCTCCTTGATCCAAATGATTATTTGAACAATTCCATAGCCTACCATTGAAAAGATCCCTAGTCAACCCTTTTGAAACTTATACCTTCTTCTTTCAAGAACCATAATACAAGCCTATACCCGCTCTCAAAGATACCCTCTCTTGGCACCCAAATCTTTCCTCTAGCACTTGGCAAAAGTATAAGTTTGGGGGGAGAGACGAGGATTCTAATAAAGTGGTAAAAAGGCACATAAGTGAAGAAAAGTAAAGGCAATGAAAAAGAAATAAAATCAAAATGCTTAATGTGAAAATGATCTCAAAGGGATTCAAGAAAAGCAAAGAAATAAAGGCGTGGAAAGTTGAAAAAGGAGAAATGGTTTGAAATGCATGAGAAAGAGTGACGATGTGTCTCTCTAACACCTTAGAAAGAAGTGAAAAGACTCAAAGAGTCAAGAGAATTGTGCCAAAAGAATCAAAAGAAGTGTTTAAGGGAAGATTGAACCCACTCGAATAAAAACATGTCCTACCCTAACCCAAAAGCCTTCACAATGACTCATCAAAAGCCCTATATGATCTTGAGTCGAATGAAGCTTATATTAGTGGATACTCACATAAGAGGCAAGCATATGGTACTTAGAGCCAGACTTGTGACCTTTCTTTGAGAGAGATGAGTGAATTCCCCTTTACCTTGGTTTGTGTGCCAATACTCTAAAAGGTGAGGTTTGCTTAGGGAGAGTTGAGGATGTGTGAGTTTGGGTTCCACAATGACCAAAGTAATTGAGAGAAGTTCTTTGATGTAATGAGTCAACTCTTGATGGTCTTGTGTCGCACTTGATCCATGGTTTTTCGAAGTTTAAATGTGTTAATGATGCATTCGTATTGAGGGCAATTGCTAGTCCCAATTGATGCTTGTTGAGGTTACTTTAGGATAGTTGGAATTACTTGGATTTTCCTTTAAGGGTGGGTTTTATTTTGTTTGCTTGAGGACAAGCAAAGGCTTAAGTTTGGGGGAGTTGATAACTAGGGATTATAACGTATTTTATGCCCCTACTTGCCTATGCTTTGTTTATAAATTGCTACAAAATAGTCCCAAAAGGCTTATAATTTGTGCTTGATTGCAGGTTTGATCGATAAAGTGACGAAATGTCAAAGATCGGCTAAAAAAGGAGTGAAACCTGCTCAAGTATCAATGATAAAGTGAACTGAAGCAAAACAGGCCTAGTGCGAACCGCGCAAAGACGAAGGCGGCCGCACTATGTGGTTCAAAGAGTTGGCAAACCAGGCTAGAGGCAACGTGGCCACGCTTCAGTTTTAGCAGCCCGCGGTGAAGGCTCCGCGGCCGTACTATCTTTCTGTACGGTCCGCGGACGAGAGATTCAGAGAGATGGGAAATTGCCAAAGCCAAGCAATGCGGTCCGGGGTCCTGATTGTGATGACCGCGCCAGCTCCCTCCGCGGCCGCGGTCTATTCCATGCTGTCCGCGGAGCCCAAGATCAGAGAAGCCAGAGTTGAAGTCACAGAGCCTAGTACGGCTGCGGTCCATTTTGTGCGGCCTGCACTGACCCCGTAGGGGTATTTTTGTCCAGTTTTTCCAGCCTAGTATAAATAGAACATTTTACCATTTTTAGGTCATCTGTGTACTGTAGAACGCAGCACCACTCGTGAGAACGTGGTTCGTAGCCATTTTCGGCATCTTAGCTTCAAATTAACGATAGATTCTTGTAATTTAATTTAATATTTAATTATTATGTCTTGTTCTTCATCTATTTCTTCAGTTTCTTCTTCAAGCATGTGTAGCTAAACCCATTAGCTAGGGTTGTGGCTCAACCCTAGTGTGGGTAATTGATGGGTGTTGCCATCTAGGGTTAGATTGACTATGGGTACTTGCTATTTGGGTTGATTTTCTGTTTTAATCTATGAATTGGTGGTTGCAAATATTGATTTGAGCTTTGTGGGTTTGACTCTTCTTGAGAAAGAGAGTCTAAGTCCCCAAAATTGACCCAACAAGGAATTGGGATGGACTCATGAGAAATGATAGTCCCAATTAACGGATTAAACCTCGAGAGAGTAATCACCCTACTTGAACCCTAGTTGCTTGATCTAATTTGCCTACCCAATTGGTCTCGAGAGACTCGATTGGGCAAAATCACTCTCTCTACCGAGAGGTGTAAGAGTGGGTACAATTGTGCAACGGTTATAGCATAAGCCCCAAATATGTCAATCTATCCTTAGTAACATCTACCCATCAATTAACCACCTAGGTGATGTCCCGACCCTAGTGCCCTTCTTCCCATTAGATACAACTTTAGCAATTATCTCGTAGCATAATCTAGTTTTAATTAATAGCTTGTTAATCGTAGTTTATAATCAAAAACCCAAAAATTATGGAATTGAAATTAGAAACAAACACGCATCTCTAGTCTAAACAGATACCTAGTTCCAATATCTAGCTCTCTGAGGAATTCGATCCCGACCCTCATATTGGGTAAAAGCTATTGCGACCCGCTCTCGCTACTCTTTAGTGGTGCAGATTCAGAAGTGATCACTACACGCATACCCCATTTCACACATGATACAACCTCAACCCACCACAATATCCTTCAAAATCACAAACCAACTAAAGCAACACCCCACCAATCTCACCACCCACAAACACTACAACATATATTACCAATTCTACTAATCAAAACAGAGAAAACCAACTACACAAATGCAACCCTAAAAACCCACGAAATTCTGGGGAAAAAAAAGGAAAAATGGAGCAAGGAACACATACTTGTAGTGATAGAGTGTGGGGAGTAGAGAAGAAATGTAGAGGGGAATGTGACTAAAGACTTGGGAAAGTGAGGTTGGGAATTTTTTTTTGAAGAGGTAGGGTGTTGAAGAAGAGGGGGGTTCGTTGAAGAAGAAGGGGTTAGGGTTGGGGATTGTCGTTTAATTTGGTGGAATGGGTGAGGGGATTTGGGATTAAAGGGGGGAGGGGGTAATTTAGTCTAAATAAAAAAATTAACATAAAAAAAATTAAAATAATAATCAATGCATCAGATTTTAGGTGGTACTAGCGCGGTCTAGCGCGGTACGAGCGCGGACGCGCTAGTCCAGGCAGAACACTCATCGATATGCGCAACCATTAGTGCGTTCAGTAGCATGGTCGTGCTAGTAGCGCGTTTAGTAGTGCGGTCACGCTAGTACTTTGAGTTGAGGCAGAACACTTGCCCATATGCGCAGCCACAAGCGCGGCCTGTTGCGTGGGCGTGCTCCTGGGCACGATTGTTTTCATAACTTTCACTTGTTCTTACCATTTTCGATGGCCTTATCATCCGCCTATTGTCACCTGCATTGGTTAGTACTTCTTAAAACTCACAATTAACAAATACTACTATCGTTGGGTTGCCTCCCAACCAGCACCTTAGTTAATGTCGTGGCACGACGATTACAACAATTCAATGGGTTTCCTCCCATGCAGCGCCTGATTTAATGTCGCGGCATGACGTAGACAAGCGCATTTAAGGCTCGCTCGACCTCTGAGGTTCCATCAGGCAGATCTCTGACACTTCCTTTGGTTCTTTCATGCCTATATATAGATTCAATCTCTGCCCATTGACTCTAAATGTGGGAGAGTCTTTCTCTGAGGCAATCTCTAGAACCCCTTAAGGGAATACTTCGACCACTCAAAATGGACCAGACCATCGTGAGTTAAGCTTACCAGGGAACAGCTGTAATCTTGAGTTATAGAGCAATACCATGTCCCCAAGTTTGAAATGTCGCTCAACAATCTTCTGGTCACGCAACCTCTTCATTCTTTCCTTGTACAACCTTGTGCTCTCAAAAGCAAGATGTCGGAACTCATGAAGCTCATGCAATTCAGTAATTCTCATTGTGCCTGCAACCTCAATGTCTAGGTTCAGCCGTTTCAGTGCCCACCAAGCTTTATGTTCAAGTTCCACTGGCAAGTGGCAAGCCCTCCTGAACACCAACTTATATGGTGACATATCAATTGGTGTTTTAAAAGAATTTCTATAAGCCTATAGTGCATCATCTAGCTTTTTTGCCCAATCAGTTCTTGTGGCGTTCACAGTCTTAGTTAGCACACTCTTTATCTCTTTGTTAGACACTTCAACATGTCCACTAGTCTGGGAGTGATATGGGGTTGCCACCTTATGGCGCACGTCATGCTTTGCTAGCAACTTCTCGAAGGCTCGATTACACAAGTGGGTGCCTCCGTCACTAATAATAGCTCTCGGGATCCCAAAACGGGTGAATATATTCTTCTTCAGAAATCCCACCACCACTCTCGTATCATTGGTGGGAAGTGCAGCAGCTTCCACCTATTTGGACACGTAATCTACAGCAACAAGTATGTACTTATTGCCGTAGGAGCTGACGAAGAGGCCCATGAATTCTATCCCCCAAACATCGAACACTTCAACTTCTTGAATTAGGTTCATGGGCATCTCATGGCGACAGGAAATGTTCTCGGTTTGCTGACATTCATTGCAGCCCTTCACCCATTGGTGCACATCTTTAAACATTGTTAGCCAAAAGAATACGACCTCTAGCACTTTCGCAGCCATCCTGACCCCTCTAAAATGTCCTCTATATGCCGATGCATGACAAGCCTGTAAAATAGAAAATTATTCTATCTCGGGGACACACCTCCGGATCATATTGCCAGTACATATTCTAAACAGATAAGGCTCATCCTAATAATACATATGGCAATCACGATAAAACTTTTTCTTTTTACAGATGAAAGGTCATGGGGAACCATACCACTAGCCAGGTAATTTGCATAGTATGCATATGATGGAACTTCCTCGAGGCTAGTAACAAGCAGATGCTCGTCTGCAAAGGTTTCCAAAATATCCTCAACCTCGATTGAGTTTTCAGCTCCCTCAAGTCGTGACAGATGGTTAGCGACTTGGTTTCTGTGCCCTTACAGTCACGAATTTCAAGGTCGAATTATTGCAGTAGCAATACCCAACGAATCAGGCGCGGCTTAGACTCCTTCTTCTCAATCAAGTACCTGATAGTTGCATGATCAGTGTACACAATTACCTTATAGCCAATCAGGTATGATCTGAACTTGTCGAAAGCAAATACCACAACCAACATCTCCTTCTCAGTCATAGTGAAGTTCAGCTGGTCTCCACTCAACGTTCTACTAGCATAGTAGATTGGATCCATTAGCTTGTCTTTACGCTGTCCCAGCACTTCCCCTACTGCGTAGTCACTGGCATCACACATGAGTTCGAAAGGTTGCTCCCAGTCGGGGGCAACAATGATGGGTGCTGTGACTAGCCTCTTTTTCAACTCCTCGAATGCTACCCTGCAATCATCAGAAAATAAGAAAGGGTGATCTTTTTCTAATAACTTATAGAGAGGGTTGGCAATTTTTGAGAAGTCTCTTATGAATCTCTGGTAGAAACCGGCATGCCTGAGGAAGCTCTTGATTGCCTTGACAAAGTTGGAGGGGGCAGCTTTGCTATCATATCAACTTTAGCATGATCTACCTCGATTCCTTTACTTGATACTCAGTGTCCCAAGACTGTGCCCTCTTGTAACATGAAATGGCACTTCTCCCAATTAAGAACCAGGTTAGTCTCAATATACCGTTTCAGCACACGAGTCAAATTTCTAAGGCACCCCTCGAATGAGTTTCCTACCACTGAGAAATCATCCATAAATACCTCCATTATGTATTCTACCATGTCAGTGAATATGGCCATCATTCACCTTTGGAATGTGGTGGGTGCATTGCATAGGCCAAAGGACATCCTCCGAAAATCATAAATGCCATATGGGCAAGTTAAGGAGGTCTTCTCTCTATCCTCTGGTGCAATGGAGATTTGATTGTACCCTGAGTACTCATCCAGAAAATAGAAGTATGACCTCCCTGCCAATCTGTCTAGCATCTGATCGATGAAAGGAAGTGGAAAGTGGTCTTTCCGGTTGGCTAGATTTAACTTTCTATAGTCCATGCAAATTCTCCAGCTCATGATGGTTCGTGTTGAGATCAGTTCATTGTTGTCGTTTTTATCACCGTCATGCCACCCTTCTTAGGCACACATTGCACCGGGCTAACCCAGCTGCTGTCAAAGATTGGGAAAATAATTCCCGCATCTAACCACTTTATCACTTCTTTCTTCACCACTTCCTTCATATTGGGGTTTAGCCTTCTTTGGTGTTCCCTGGAAGGTTTGTGTTCCTCTTTAGCAGAATTTTATGTATACAGTAGGCGGGGCTGATCCCCTTAATGTCTGTCGTGGTCCACCGAATGGCAGTCTTACACTTCTTGAATACCTGCAAGAGTTGTTCTGCCTGCACATCTAACAAACTAGATGAGATAATAATAGGTAATATGGAGTCAGGTCCAAGGAATTCATACTAGAGATGGGCCGGCAGTGGCTTCAATTCTAGCTTTGGTGGTTCTTCGATGGATGGCTTGGCTGGAGGTTTTTCTCTATTTTCTAAGTGCAAGGGCTCAAATTCAAGAGTTCTATCCCAAAACCCTCTGCCCTCTAACGCCAACACCCATTCTGCCAGTTCTTCTCCATTCACCTCATCTTAATTCATCAGACATGCAGCAAGAGGGTCCTCAATAGTCAACATCTCATCATCAGTTTCTATGATTACATCCACGACATCAATAAGAGAGATATTGGCGAATTCACTTGGTCGCCTCATAGATTTCTGCATATTGAATGTTATCTCTTTGTCGTTCAATCTCATCTTGAGCTCCCCAGTCTCACAATCAATGAGAGCTATACCAGTGGCCAAGAACGACTTTCCCAAAATTATGGGAATTTCTTCATCCACCTTGCAGTCTAGGATCACAAAATCTGCAGGAATACAAATTTCCCTACCTGAATCAACACATCAACCAAGATACCAGAGGGTCTTTTTACGGTCCTGTCAGCCAGCTACAACAATATAGAAGTGGGTCTAGCTCTTCCAATCCCCAGCCTCTTATAAATCGCCAGGGGCATAAGATGTATGTTGGCCCCTAGATCACAAAGTGCCTTGGCAAAAGCAAAATTACCAATGGTACAGGGAATTGTGAAACTCCCCGGGTCAAACAACTTCTCAGCAATTGGTCTAGTCACCACCGCACTGCAGGTCTGAGTAAGAGTAATTGTGGCCAAGTCCTGGAAATCAAATTTTTGAGACATCAAGTCCTTCATAATTTTTGCATAACTAGGCATCTCCTTCAGCATCTCCCCAGGTCAATCAAGAGAATATTTACCTGGATTTGTTTCAGCATCTCCAAGAACTTCTTGTATTGTTCCTCTTTTTGGTACCTGGCCAACCTCTGTGGGAATGGTGCTGGATGTCTCTTCTTCCCAATAATTTGGGTATTTTCTTTGTTATATACCACCTCAGCTACCGGTTCCCGGGCTGTATCAGCTTCTCTTTTAGCATCATTCTGGGTGTTAGGTTCTACCTAGGAGGGTTGTACTGTCACCTCTGTCAGCTTTATCGAATCATCTAGCTCAATAGGAACTGGTATAAGTGTCTCATCCTGTCTGCTTTCTCGAGCTCTCTCTTGCTCCACGTCTAAATCTCTGCCATTCCATAGACTCGCTGCCATCAGCTGCTTCGGACCTTGATCTTTTGGATTTATTTGAGTGTCTGCAGGTAATGTCCCATGAGGATGATTATTCAAGACATCGAATTCTGGCCCATCTACACTTCAATATTCTTAATAGTTGAATCATGTGCATCTACTCTTTCACTGATTTTTGCATTTGAACCAATAACATGTTACATCATTGCCTCAAGTCTAGCAAACCCATCTTCATGTCGTCCACCACGCTGTTGTTGAGGAGGATGATGCTCCTGCTACTAATTTTGATTATTATATCCTTGTGGCCTTGGATAAGGTGCCATATTATTAGGAGGTCTCATACCTCCCATGTGTCTATTATTGAACTGTGGTTGGACTGGCCTGTACGGCTGGTTTTGCTGTCCCCAATTCTGGCCACCCTGTCTCTGGCCTCCATAATTAGACACATAATTCATGTCCTCAGGGTAGTGATGATGATCGTGCTCTGCATTCCATTGGTTACCAATTGGCTGACTAATGCAAGATATGCATAAACCCCCATTGGTAGTATCAACAATGTGTACCTACTGCTTCTGCCCTGACTCTTCCACCTTTTTGGTGATTATACTCATCTGTGTCATTAAGGTGGCCATATTTTCAGCAAGAGTGTTGGATGGATATAAGGGCACTGGGTGAAACCACTGGAGTGATAGGTGCATTCCTGGTTGTCCATCCCGAATTATGTGCCATCTTGTCAAGAAGACTCTGGCTTTCTCTCCATGTTTTGCTAAAAAATACTCCACCAGCTGAAGCATCAACATTATCCTTCACACTATCTGCCAAACCCACGTAAAACCGCTGCCCCAACATCTGATATGGAATCCCGTGGTGTGGACATATAACCAACATCCCTTTGAATCGTTCCCATGTTTCTTGCAATGTCTCCATTGGTCTCTATTTGAAATACAAGATTTCATCAATTTGTTGGGCAGTCTTGTTGGGTGGATGAAACTTGTTCACAAATTGCTTGACTAACTCCTCCCAAATTGTTATGGAATTGATGGGGAGTGAGTTTAGCCAAGTCTGGGAAGCTCCTGTCACTGAGAATGGAAATAATAATAGCTTGATTGCTTCTTGAGTTACGTTGGGCTGCCTCTAAGTTTTGCAGATTGACAGGAAGTTCTTCAAGTGTTGTTGAGGATCTTCGATTTGTGACCCCGAAAATAGTCCCTTGTTTTGCAATAAGTGCAGCATGTTGTTCGTGATTTGGAACGATCCACCCAGTATCTGCGGGACTAAAATCATTGTGGCCAAGTTCTCAGTTGTGGGTTGTGCCCAGTCATAAAGCGCAGCCTTTGGCACAAGAGGTGCCATTGGCGCTACCGGTGCTGCTGGATCTACTATGTGATCCCCCATGTCTAGTTCGAATTTTTCAGTAGTTTGTTGTTGTTTGTTTTTCCGGTTGGCCCGATTCAAGGCCTTGAAAAATTTCTTGGGATCTGATAATGCTTCAAATACTTCATCAGTTCTCGATGAGTTTCTAGGCATGCACCTGTGCAACCAGGTCAACAAACGTTAAAATTTCAATGTATAGATTGGGTATAGAGAAAACTGACTACACTATGAATTTTTTTACTTCTCTCAATTGTAATTGATAACACCGTTAATTCCCCGGCAACAGCACCAAAATTTGATCACCTCAACTATGCCTTATAAAAAGGGCACGCGGACGTTGCAAATATAATTTGAGTATTTAGCCCAGAGTTGAACCCACAAGGAATTAACCTATCAATTACTCTCGTAAGACTTACTAAATTCTACGGAATCAACTTCCCAAACGTTCTGAATAACAATTGAGGATATTTCTACTAACTAAGAATGAATGCAAATAAGCAACTGAAAACTAACTATGATTAAGTTGTAAACAATTAAGAGAAGGTTCTAAGGTTATGATTTTCCCTGTTGATGGAATCCTTTCCTGTTATGCTTCACATAGATTTGCCTAATCGTCTCTATCAATTATGAGTACTCTTATTAACGTAAATCTCTCTCGAGTAATCACGATAATTTACTAGACGCACTCTCCTGAGTTACGCTAGCTGGCTTTGTTTATTACAGCTCACTTTAGATTGTATCCAAGGCTTCGTTATCCCTAATCCCGCCTTTAAACACTCAGTTATTGATCTCTCATATATTTTGAGAGTGGTGTTGTTCAATAATTACCTAAATATACACTCTCTCCCAATTTATGCACACTAAATAGGTACAACTAATTGAGGATCCTATCAACTAACTACAACAAGAACATAGTTGAACAAATAGAGATTAAACTGGGCAAACTATATTAACATAAAAAGAAGTTCATCCTTCAATAGGTTCCATCAAAACCTTAGACTAAATATTTAGTTACTCATACTAGTGTTCATCATAACAATATTAAAATTCATTACAAATAGCAAAAACTAAAGGAAGAACTCGATGTTAAATTATCCTCCTTGCCTCTTGCCTCTTGCCTCTCATTGCCTTGAACTAAGCTATGAAAACCTTGATAATGATTCCTTGGGAGAGCTGGACCTTCTATAGGTTAAGTGGATTTACCCCTGAAGTTTAATTTTCTGGAACTGGGCTAGCGCGGTCGCGCTAGTGGACGCGCATATGGCCTATCATTCTGCCTCGACCTTCTGGGCTAGCGCGGTCGCGGTAGTGGCCGTGCTAGTCCAGGTCTTCATTTCATCTCTTCTTTCTCTCGTCTTTGTGAACACCTAATTTTTTACCATATTTAGATTTTTCACTACTTTTTAGTATGTAAATATTATTTGAGTTTACTCTACATATTTTAGCTTTTGTTTCACTTTCTTTTAATTGTTTAATTAAAATAATGATAGAAAACGATTCACGTCTAGAATACTACTTTATTTTTTAATTGCTCAAAAAAAAAAGAGAAGAAAAGAAAAGAAATTCCCAAAAAAATGTATTTATTTTTAAAACTAGCCATTTTATAATTCTTTTTAATATTCCTAATATTTTCTAGACTAGAATTAGTTTATTAGGATTGATTAATAAAAAGATTCTTCCCATCTTTAAATGTGGACCCCCTCTCCACGATGGGACAAAAAAGAAAACAGAATAGAGAGAGGGGGATGGTGCGTGACAGAAAACAGAACGTGACAGAAAACAGAAAAAGAGAAAGAGGGCTGGGGAAAACAAAAAGGGGGTGGGACCACACCTTTGGGAAAATATTCCTTTTCTCCAAATTGATAAATACATACACAAAGAGGTGAACACACACGAAAAAAAACAGGAACGACCCTCCTCTCTCTTGTTCTTCACCTTCTTCAAAAATCACACAGCAGTCATTTCTCTTCTTTTTCCTAGACAACAAAATGGACTGAAAAAGACAAAAAAGGACCACCAAAAACCAACTCCAAAAGGCTGAAAAATCATAAGAAGCAAAACGCCAAAACNAAAAAAAAAAAAAAAATTTTTTTAGGAAAAAAAAAAAAAAAAAAAAAAAAAAAAAAAAAAAAAAAAGAGGAACTAATCTAAAGAAGATACTAGCGTTGTTTTATTCATAGCAAGCCAAGGTCTTCTTTGAAGAATAAAAATAGAATTGCAAGCTCAATATTAGAAAGAATAACTGGAAGTAGAATTGAAATTTCTGTGGAAGAAAATCGTTTGATGATTTATTCAATTCACTAATGGCCTTATATAGGCTTACAAATTAGCTTCAACTTATTATCCCACTAAATAAACTCTCCTAAACTTTAGGAAAAGATATCTGAACTCTAGAAACTATGAAAAATATCTGCAACTAACAATAACAAAATAAAAACTTAAAGCTAAAAAAATAGCTATAGTACTAAAGACTTAGTCAATACTAAATGGAACTGATGTTGCACAACTTTAACACCCCTTCTCGACATCAGCTCTCATTATCTTAACCATGCCTAGTTGATAGCAGAACCTTTCAATCTTGTTGACACTTAAACCTTTTGTGAACATGTCTGCTATTTGATGTTCGGTTTTAACATGCTCCAAAACAATTTCTCATTTCAACACTTTTTTCCTAATAAAGTGATAATGTATTTCCACATGTTTAGTCCTTGCGTGGAAAATTGGATTTTCAGCCAAGTGAATTGCTGACTGATTGTCACAGTACAAAGGAATCACGTAGCCTATTGGTTGTTGTACATCTTTCATCAACTGCATAAGTCATGTACTTTCTTGAGCTGGAACTGCTGCTGCCCGATATTCCGCTTCTGTTGTTGACAAAGATACGGTTGGTTGCCTTTTCCTGCACCAAGAAACTGCCCCAGCTTCAAGCTTAAACACAAATCCAGTAGTTGAGTGACGGGTATCATGGTATCCTGCATAGTCCGCGCCACAGTACCCAACTAACTTGTAATCGTCACCTTTCTCATACAAAAGACCATAATCAATTTTACTTTTTACATATCTTAACATTCGCCGAACTGCTTCCATATGATGCTTCTTTGGATTGTGCATGTAACGAATCATTACACCAACTGCAAAATAAAGATCAGGCCGAGTTTGAGTCAAATAGATCAGACTCCCTACCAATTGTCGATACATCATCACATCTTCTAAATCCTTCCCTTTGTGCGCACACATCTTGGCATTTGGTTCAATTGGTGTTGCAATTGGCTTACACCCCAGCATTCCAAATTTCTTCAACAAATCTCTAGAATACTTTTGTTGATGAAGAAAAATGCCTCCTTGAGTACGATCAATCTCCAGGCCAAGAAAATGCTTGAGTTGTCCAAGTTATTTCATGTGAAACCGAACAGATAAATTCTCCTTTGTTTGGAGAATTTCATCTTCGTTATCACTAGTTACGATCAAGTCGTCGACATATACTAGCACTATAGCTAGCTTTCCTCCATTTACTTTGACAAACAAACTTGAATCTGCAGATGTAATAAAATAACCAATTTGAGTTAAAAATTCAGCAATTTTACCATACCATGCCCTTGGTGATTGCTTTAATCCATAGAGCGCCTTCCTTAGCTTACAAACATATTCAGGATGTTCTTCGTTCTGGAAGCCCATTGATTGAACCATGTAAATTTCCCGATCCAGTTCTCCATGTAGAAATGCGTTCTTTACATCCATCTCCCACAAATTCCAATCTTTGCTAGCAGCAAGTGCAAGTAAGACTCGCACAGTTGTAAACTTTGCAACTGGAATGAAAGTGTCATCGTAGTCCAAACCATATTCTTGAGTAAATCCTCGAGCTACCAAACAAGCTTTATGCCTCTCGATCGATCCATCTGTGCGACGCTTTATTTTATAAATCCATCTGCAAGATATATGCTTCACATCTTTTGGCTTCGGCACAAGCTCCCAAGTTTTATTTTTTTCTAATGCTGCAATTTCCTCTTCCATAGCATTAGTCCACCTTGGATCTTCAAATGCTTCTTCAAATGTCTCAGGTTCTATCGCATTTGCTTCTTCAACTTTGGCAGCATTAGCATACTTCGGGTTTGGCTTTGTGATCCTTATTAATCTTCTGAGTGTGGGTGGTGCAGCTGCGCTAATAGGCTCGCCCTCTTTACCTGGTTGTTGGTATACACCAGATTGTCAAGGACTTTAAGTCACGTCTTCTTCAACATTACCTTCAAAAGTTGCACCTTCAGCTTCATCTACACTCAACTGAATCAGGGACGATTCCAACACATCCTTGAAACATCTAAGTCAGGCAACACTTCCTTATCTGAAGACCACCATGAAGAAGCTTCATCAAATACTACATTTCGAGAAGTGTAACACTTTCCTGTTGTTGGATCACAACATCTCCACCCTTTTGTTTGACTGTCATAGCCCACAAAAATACACCTGAAAGTTTTTTTGTCCATTTTGCTACGTAGATGATCTGCTATAAAAATATAGCACACACATCCAAACACTCGCAAATAACTGACATTAGCTTTCATATTCCACAACTTGTCAAAAGGTGAAAGAAAATTTAACCTTTGTTGAGGAAGTCTATTGATCACAAAAGCTGCGGTCTTCATTGCTTCTGCCCAAAATTGTCCTGGAACATTTTTCGCGTGAAGCATACTCCGACAGATTTCTGCTAAGTGTCTGTTCTTCCTTTCCGCTACGCATTTTGTTGCGGTGTATTTGCACATGTGAACTGATAACGTATTCGACACTCTCGAAGGAAGTCAACAAACTCGTTTGAGGTATATTCCCCACCGTTGTCAGTTCGCAAGCAAAGAATTTTCTTACCAACTTCTGCTTCAACATCCTTTTTGAACTCTTTGAACTTTGAAAATGAATCAAATTTTTCCTTTAAGAAATAAATCCACACATACTTGGAAAAATCATCAATGAAGGTCATCATATATTTCATTCCACCAACGGACACTTGCTTGACAGGTCCGAATACATCAGAATGAACTAATGCTAGCGGTTCCTCAGCTTTAAATCTGGACTCTTCAAAAGACAACTAATGCGCTTTACCGTATTGGCAGCCTACACAAATGGTGTCTGTTCTTACTTCAATTTGAGGAAGACCCCTGATCATTGATTTTTTCATCATCACACTTAGCTTGGAATAACTCACGTGACCCAATCGTATGTGCCACAAATCTGCAGTCTCGTTCTTTCTAGTCTTTTCTACATATGCCGACTCCGCAGACATTACATTAACTGACTCTGATTTATGCCCCTTCATAATTGTATTTTCTAAGTTCTTGAGATCACGATATACCATCACATCATGAGGACCGAACATAACATAGTTTCCAGATGATGTTAATTGTGATACTAAAAGCAAACTTTTCTTCACACCTGGAACATGATAAACATGATCAAGTGAGATCTGGCTTGAACTTTATTGAGGAGAAACTATCGTCTTACCAACATGGGGAATCGGTAACCTTGAATTATTGGTCGTCACCACAACATGACTTCCATTGTATGATGTCAAGTTCTGCAACTTTTGCTTATCACCCATCATATGATTTGCACAACCTGAATCAACGATCCAGTCGTTCTCATGATCAATTGATTCAGATATTGTTGCTGTGAGTGCTAAATCTTCCTCTTCTATAGCAAAAAATGCTTCAGCATCCCAATCTTCTTCGCTTTTCTCATTTGAATTTGGCGTAGCAGCATTACTTTCCACCGACTTCTTCTTGGACCAGCAGTCTTTCGCCATATGACCCTTCTTTCCACAATTGTGACACTTCCCTTCAAATCTTCTATTGTTCCCGTGATTTTTCAAAGCTCCCCTTGAGCGTGAATTTCCATCTCCATGAAAATTGCTCTTTTTAGAACTACTAGCAGTATGTTGCTTGAAGTTCTTGGCTTTGTTGGTGTAGAGAGCTTCTTCTTCATTCTTCACGGAAGCTCCTATCATTTGCTTTGCCGTGGCTTCTTGACCAGCAAGCAAATTCTCAAACTCCACAAGTGATGGTTGATTTGGCCATCCTTGTATTGCAGCAACAAAACCTCTATATTCAGGCCTCAAACCATGGATAATTATTCTTTTTATCCTGGTTTCCCCAATTTGAGCCGTTGAATCTAAATCTGAAATTTCGCGGCATATCTACTTTACTTTATGGAAATACTGGGCAATCGTCATATCTCGTTGAGCTGTTGATAAAAGCTCATTCTCTAAAAGTTGAAGCCTTGCGTCATTCTTCTTTGAGAAAAGTGCAGCAAGTGTGTCCCATGCTTCTTTTGGAGTTTTAGCATCACGGACATGCTCCAACACATCTTCTTAGATTATTGTTTTGAGAGCAAACATTGCTTTGCCTGCTTTGATCTTCCACTTCCACAAGGTTCCATTTCCATCCTCCGCCTCTGGTTGTGTAACTTCACTTCCATTGACCACTTCCCAAAGATCTTGGCCCTACATATAAGACATCATACATGTTGCCCATGTATTGTAATTCTGATTATTGAGCTTTTTGATTCTGCCAACTACTTGAAGATCAGTCATTGTGCTGGCTCTTGATACCAAATGAAGAATCAAAATAGAATTGCAAACTCAATATTAGAAAGAATAACTGGAAGTAAAATTGAAATTTCTGTGGAAGAAAATAGTTTGATGATTTATTCAATTCAGTGATGGCCTTATATAGGCTTACAAATTAGCTTGAACCTATTATCCCACTAAACAAACTCTCCTAAACTTTAGGAAAAGATATCTGAACTCTAGAAACTAAGAAAAATATTTGCAACTAACAATAACAAAATAACAACTTGAAGCTAAAAAATAGCTATAGTACTAAAGACTTATTCAATACTAAATGGAACTGATGTTGTACAACTTTAACATTCTTCTTCATGAAGAAACCAACAAAAGAGCCTGAATCTCTTTAACAGTCTTCCGTCCGACCACCTTCATCACACTACGACTCCATTTCTATTTTTTTGGATTTTGGTTCAAAACAGAGCTCGGTTGAATCGAGTTGAGTCGTCGAGGTCGAGGTCGAGTTCCGAGCTTCGGTCATTGGTCGGGATCCTACGTTTTGTTCGACTTTGGAGTGCCAATGTAATATTCAAGCCAAATTTGTCAATATAAAGGTCCATCTTCCCATTTTCATTCAAGTTTATATGGTTCTCTCTCAAGTTTCGTGAGTATTCTGTTTTGTGTTTCGTTACTCTTCATTTTTTTTTACATACTGAGTTAATATTGAATTTGATTTAATTGTTTTCTCTTGCTTAAGTGTATTGTTTGCTTCGTTGCTCAACCTCCCGTGATTGGATCTCATATTTTGTTTCTTTTTGATTTTGTTATAATTATTCTACTAAGTAATTTAAGGTGTTATCTTTATTTTTTATTGTGAAGTGATTAGCTATATCAATAGAGTAAATTAGGAAATAAAGTAGAGTGGGTTTGAAAATGTAACTGGACTTTGAGGAAGAATAGGGTTCTCGTAGTAATTGGAGGATGAATTTCAAATTTAAATGTTGGGCCACTAAAATAAACTTGCAAAAGCTAACCCATTTTTCCACAATTGACTTCCATAAACGCATGGCCCTCGTTTAATTAATTTTTAATCCTTAGAAATCGATGAGTGCCATTTAGTCGAATTTTCATGGCCCTCGTAAAGTTAAAAATGCGTAGTTGCTTTAGGCGCGTTATTTTAAAAATTACCTTCCTAAACTCGGGTATGCATTTACATAACCCAAATCAAGATCTCAACAATGTTAGATAAAATATGTCGAGGACCGCGGGTATATTTATGTGACGTGGTTCAAAACGTATTTTAAATGACATTGCAATCTTCCTTAAAAATGATTAAAATCGGCTAATAAGTTGAAATTGCACCATAGGCTAGAACATGTATTAAAATCAGATAATAGGACAATAATAATAATTGAGCGATCGTGCAAGAGCCACGGAACTCGAGAATGCCTAACGCCTTCTCCCGGGTTAACAGAATTCCTTACCTGGATTTCTGCTTTCCCGGACTGTGAAACAAAGTCAATATTTTTCTCGATCCGGGATTTGAACCGGTGACTTGGGATACCATAAAATTATCCCAAGTGACGACTCTAAATTTAATAAATAAATAAATCCCGTTTCGATTGTCACTTTAATTGGAAAAACTCCCTTAATACCCTTCCGGCGGTGGAAAAAGGAGGTGTGACAGCTCTGGCGACTCTGCTGTGGATAATAACCCAGAACTTTTGTTCAGGGTTTAAGAATTCGAGCTTAGAATAACTGTTATAGTTGTCTTTATTTATTATCTGATTTTTACATGTTTGAGCCTAATGTGCTAAATGTCGTTTTTTACCGCTTTGATATTTTCTGAACTGTATATAAACTGACTACGAAATCCCTCTCTTATCCCTCCTGAGGAGTGCATGATGGCGTGACTTCTTTTTGTTAGTGTCATATCCCAAATTAGAACGAGGTTCGGACAAAATGCAAAGCCGGATGATCTTTTGGTTACCGGTACGCTGCTCCCCCCCCCCCGGCTCGAGTTATCCGCTCGGGTAAGTCAGGTCTAGAATAATACATGCAGGGTTTTAAACCTAGAATAACACAACCTCATGTCGGATCCCTAGTAGAAACGTTTGTTTGCATCACGTGCATTTGACTTTGGGGACTCAACACAGGGATTGGGTTCGTCTAGGACATGTATACCCAAATTAAAAGATCATCCTGATGCATCTTACTTGCTACTTGTGTATCTGTCTATTTAGGATTGCATGTTGACTGGCATTTAGAATAGGAAAAAAAATTTTAAAAAATAAAAAATGAAAATCGAAAAAAAAAAGAGAAAAGAAACGAGAGTGAGAGGCAGGTATTTGAATTATCCTAAAACTCTGTCGAAATTTTGAAAAATA
>MU788071.1:90852-125805 GCA_026770625.1 Nicotiana glauca | reverse complement strand
TATATATATATATATATATATATATATATCCCAAAATATATATTAGATTATTTCCATAATTGGGTCTTCAGATCATTCACGACTTTCTAGGCGAGTTAACATGGGTAATAACCTCCTCCAACTTGTTTTCTATTAGATTATTTCCATGAAAATGTATGTTGAA
Organism: Nicotiana glauca; assembly: GCA_026770625.1. Lineage (NCBI taxonomy): Eukaryota > Viridiplantae > Streptophyta > Magnoliopsida > Solanales > Solanaceae > Nicotiana > Nicotiana glauca. The sequence continues at coordinate 125,642 of MU788071.1, read as the reverse complement.
GAATGTTTTATGAACGTATTTCCTAATGCTCTGAAATGAACATACTGGGACAAGTGTCATGACATGATAAAGTCTCATTTGATACTCCTATAACTTGTCCATTCAAATATATGATTACGATTTCCGTGATGAGACCATATATTGTATGACATGAATGCTTTAATAAAGTATAAATGATGATATAGACCAGAGATTGAATTGCCAATGATTTGCATATGATTTCCAATGATAATATGTTATGTTATTGACAACATAGCTATGACATATTGCCATAGCTAGTGGAAAGATAGTAGTAGCATGGTAAAAAGTAACTCAAGCCGATTGATTACACCAAATAAATATTCTACCAAAAGAAAATTGCCATTACGCCTTAGCAAATAAATATTCTACCAAAAAAGATTCCATGATCGGATTATGAACTTTTGAACAACCATTCTTAAAGTATTTGAATAGCATTATATTATCTTGAGGATTATTTGAATAATCATCAAGGCGATATTAGTGTTTGTTGACCTAAGCGGTATCGGGTTTGATGATTGACAAAGGAACAAATAAATGAATCAGGTCCATGGACATTGTACGCAGGTCATAGTTAGAATCAAGCAAAAGGCATGCACGTGAAAGGAATAAGTATAAGTGGTTATTTCTGATAATCCCTGAACGAAAAGGTTGCATATTTGATAAGGAGCATGACTCCTTACTTGAAAGAGAACTCTATCCAAGAAAAGGAAAGAGTTAGAGGTTGAAGTTAATTAGAACTCTTCCACTAAGGAAGAATAAAGCATTAGATTTCTAGTTACTCTTTATTTACTAACTCTATAAATATCAATGTTGTTCTCTTTCACAGATGACGCACATATATTGAAGTAAAAACAAGAATTGAGAGCAAAATAACAAGGCATTTTGTGAGTAATTCATGTGAGATTCAAGAGTGCGATGTTGAAGCTACACGAACCAGATAGAAGAACCAGTTCCATAAAGAGTTCCATGTGTCTGTTTTTAATTATAGTTCAAGTGTAAGTATGAGCTTTTCCTATACGCATTTGTGCTAGGTACTTGAGTTGTATTGCTCAAGTTAAGTTAACGTGAAGTAGTCGCAACAACCTGTGGCGTGTTGCTACAAGGTTTAGAGTTAATCCTTAGATTTGCAAGAGGTTATAAACTTTGTTGTTAGCTCAGAGTTGTATCACTCAAGTTAGAATTAACTTGAAGTAGTCGCAACAGCCTATAACGTGTTGCTACAAGGGTTAGAGTTAATCCTTAGATTTGGAAGAGTTTGTAAACTTTATTGTTAGCTCAGAGTTGTAGTAAAGTATTTGGGAAAAATTCTATTGGGTAGTAGGTCATGGTTTTTTAACCTTTTCAGCCGGGCATTTTCGACATAAAAATTTTTGTGTTCTTTACCTTCTGCATTATTTTTTCTGCAACTATAGTATAAGGAATGCATAGAAGAACTAAGTCTTTTGATAATCCAGTGCACGCGAAAATTGGGCACTACACAAATCATCCCCTCTTGTGTGGTATTGAAGTATAAAACATCAGTATTATATATATATATATATATATATATATATATATATGAATATTGTATGACATACCGATGAGTTGTTTGCTTCCCCTTTCTCTCTTTCTCCTTCATTTTCTTTTCCTCTTTCCATGTATGGAATTCTCATTAGTCAAGCAAAAGTAGCTTTTCCTTCTCTTCCTCTCAACTTCTCAAGATCTGGTGTATAAAAATACAAAAACTTTATCAGGAGAAAGAAGAGAAAGAAGTAGAAATCAGAACACAAGAACTGAAGGAAGAAGCATAAAGCATATAGCAGGAAACAATTTGCAACAATTTTTCTTTTTCTTTTTTAAATAAATTTTCACTAATGAATGCTAAGTTACCCGGACTCGGGCGCGGGTATCCAATTCGGGGACGGATCCGAGTAACGGATTCGGCAAATTCTAAATTTTAAGATTCGGGGGTGCAGATCCGGATATGGATATGAGTGCAGGGATTCGGCTAATAAAAAATAGAGCTATAAAAATATTGTAAATTTTAAGAGATATTCTGTGAAAAAATTATATGAATATTGTAGAATTCAATCTTTCATTCTCCAAGATGGAAAATATTCTTTTATTGTCCTAAATTTATTTTATTTTTGATTTTGAGAAATCAAAATCTCTATTTTTCTTCCAAATTTGTCGTTGGACTCCGGCCAAAGTGTTCGAAGTCAGTTGACCAAATCTGGGACGTATCCCGTTCCCGTCTCATATCGGAACGGTGACGGCACCAAAATCGAAGAGTCCATGCAACTTAGAATGAATGCGCCAAAATAAAAGAACCCATATTCAAGAGGTATAACACCAAAAAGTAGAAAAACTAGAAAACAATTTGCTACAAATGTAACCGGACATCTCAAACAAAAAGGAACAAAAGTTGATTGACCATAGTACCCTCAGTGCATATCTAGGAGATATCTGTGAACAGACTAGAAAACAATAGAAAGAACAGTACTATACTTTAGCCGGTAAAACCATATGCAGCTCTTGTTGTTGCATTGAACTTTTTTGCTAATTTTTTCTAAGATTTTAGCACAAAAACATTTTTCATGTTGTAGTAGTTCTTATGTTTCTGATTCTCGAAATATTGATCAAGGTCAAACATCGAGTGGTTGTGTAATGAGCAATTATTTTGATACACAGTAATTTTAGATGCAATTAGTCAACCTCTAACACCAGAACTGTCAATCTCAACCTAACATAAAATGTTTTATATTTAAAGGAGTTTAAGATAAAGAATAAAGTATAACACCTAATAAATATTCAGGAAAACAAATATTAGGGAGCTCAAATCGCAGCAAACAGATCCGTAAAATCCTAATCAAAACATAAAACAGATCAAGCATAACCTCAACTCAAGAAGGCAAATTTAAAAAACTGAGCAGCTTTGTAGGCTGTGAGAGCACCGGTCTTGAACTCAGCTAAATATCGGCGGCAATATCCTTTCATTTTCAGGTGAAAAAAAAACCCTAATTAGATCACCAGAAAGAATAAGAGAATACAATAATCTAGCTGTGTTAGAAATGGAAGACAAAAGCACCGGAAATAAGAGACTTTCAACATATAATCATACATTTTCAACCGACCAAGATTAAAGCTGTTTAATTAGAACCTCTTGTTCGAGAAATTAATAGGTGAAGAAAGTAAGCACTGGGATTCAGCAAAATATCAGCAAAATATGTGAGAGAAGTTGAGGTAATATTGGCTGAAAACTTGAAAGACTACCAATAGAAAGAAGAATCAAATACATATCGACAATTGGGTGTTTGGCTAACTTGAGGTACTTTTTGCACAGGATAGAGAGGCTGTTTCCAAATAGAAACCCGGCATACTTCCAAATAGAAACCCGGCATACTTCCCTTCAAGAACTTCCCACCTTGCTCTTGGGGAGACTCGAACTCACAATCTCTCGGTTGGAAGTGGGGGTTCCTTACCATCAGAGCAACCCCTCTTGTCTTAAAGCCAAAAATAAACCATAAGTCATTAATTGTTCTATCCAACTTATCAAATTTCAGCTAATAATCACTTTAGGTTTGTCCAAATATTTACTATTCTATTCCTAAAATACTTCTTTTTAACACAAAACTCTTCGTATACCTAGTTCTTCAGCTGTTTATTATTAAAATTTCAGCACTTTTATCCAAACACGTAACTAATTTTTTTTTAGATCAACTTCAACACTTAAAAATATTTTTTAGCATCTAATAATTATTAGCTACTCTAAATCACTTAAGTCAAACATCAAGTACAATTCAATGACTTTTGAAGTCTTTTTATATTATTATCTTAGTCTTTGTAATCAATTTTGAAAATTATATACACCTCTCTGCCCTAAAATATTATATTAATATATATATATTTATACACCACTTGTCTTCAGATATGTTTAAACATCACATCACATGAAAATGTTATTTTAAATATTGCAACAGTTGTGTAGATGTCGAACAGTAAAATCAAAATTAACTTCAACTGGACTTATCTCTCGCTAGTTAGTACATACATGAACAGAGCATAGGCAAGATTTTATTTAAACGGTGTCAATATTTAAAAATATTAGTATAAATGAACGTGCGTTGCACGTTAATAATGGCACGTAATAATTTGAATATTTATTTATATGAAGAAATAATAAAATTTAATTAATGAGGGAATTTTATGTATAATATTACAATAATCATCTAAATGCCGAAAAATATTATTACATTAGAATAATACATGAATTTAATATAAAATGACATCATCAAAACTTACACAAATGATCAATTTTGTCACGTTAGTTTGATAACTATGTATTTCTTTCTCTGGTCCACTTCAAGTAATTTTTTGGTTGCTTTCAGACATATTAAGGAATTTACCTTTTAGCATTAATTAGCAAAATAATTAACTATATTAACCTTAAAGTGGATCGGAAAGAGTATATTTTAAAAGTATTTAATGTGATGGTATCTTACTGAACACTTCTTTGTGGAGGATATATTTTTGTGTGTATATTTCCTCCTAATGATTTGGTTGTTTTGCCTTAACCAAAACTCTTGTTGTCGATCTTGATATCCCTCTTGAAAGTATAATATATAGTTGTTCATGCAAGAAAGCATATTGCGATAAATATATTCCAATATTTAGGATGATTGTCCTTGTGCTTTATTTATTATCACTACAAAAAATTTGTCAAATTGTGGCGGTTTATTTATGGGGGTCATCAAAAACTCCCACTATACATTTGTTTTGTTGCGTTTGAGCCAACCTTCACAAAATAGTTCTTATTGTGGCGGTTTATTTATGGGGGTCATCAAAAACTCCCACTATACATTTATTTTGTGGCGTTTGAGCCAACCTTCACAAAATAGTTCTTATTGTGGCGGTTTATTTATGGAGGTCATCAAAAACTCCCACTGTACGTTTGTTTGTGGCGTTTGAGCCAACCTTCACAAAATAGTTCTTATTGTGGCGATTTAAATATGGGGGTTGTAAAAAAACCCCATTGTATATTCAATTCATGGCGTTTGGTTCAACCTTCTCGAATATTTTCTTATTATAGCAGTTTTTTTGTGAAGGTTTTTGATCACCTCCACAAATATATCAATTTCAAATGTTTGACAAATTTTTGCAATTCGATACAAATTAATGATATAATTCATGCAAATTTTTAGTTATTTTTTCACCTTATTTCTTTAAAATTTAATCAAGTTACACATTGTAGTTAAAACTCTGCGAATTAATGCAATTTACATCAGTATCTATACCTTCTAGTTTGTAATCTTTTTCTCCTCACTTTCTTCAACTGCAGAGGTCTTCCACGATCTCTCTATGTCTTACTCGCTAATTTTTCATTTATTGTCATTGTGCATTTCTTTATTTCGTCTCTTTACCTTTAGCAAAAAATAAATAGATATCTATTTCATTTCTTCCTCATAGGTTTTTATTTATAGATTATATGAAATGTCTACCATAAATACTAAATATAATTTCTAACCACGTGAGTATCGTGAATCTTTAGGTGCAAAAAAAGAATGTGACTAGCGTTGGACAACAACAAAAGAATAATAAAAATGAGCCATCACAAAAGTTGAGGTGTGGCTCAACAAAAGTAAGGAATGAACAGTGACTCAAACTACTCTTATCGTCATAAATGATACTTGTCTCCAAAGAAGAAGACAACTATATAGAGAATTGAATACATCAGGCACTCGCCGAGTCTCACTGAACAAAAGGTAGGATCAACGAGGCCTATAAACGAAAAATATGCTTTAGATTAACCATAAATAATATTTGCATTCGTAGGTAACGACTACACATTAGATGAACAATAGTTGCATGAGAGACATCCAAGTCCTTTTATTATCTACACAAACATTTAACTATTTTATTTTGTTTGAGATAATTTAAATTTTAAAAGGGTATAGATAATTGCAATACTTAACATGCGAATTTTCTTTATTTTCAGCATAACAGGTGTTCAACGTCCAAATAGTATTATCAAAGGTGGGTGTGTGAGGCGAGCCATTTTACTATGGGACGAGGTGTAAGCCCCGTGTATCTTTAAATTTTTTTAATTTAAAAATTACGCATAATAAAACAAAAACAAAAAAAATTAAACTTTAAGAAATTTAAGAGAAAATAAAGAAACTCATAATAATATCTAGTATGTTTTTACAAATATAAATAATACAATAGTGTTAAAGTTATTGTGAGATACAACTATAATGTCTTAACTTTCAAATAATTAAAAAATTATAATTTCTTTAAAAATGTATCAAGTTATATTTTACCTCCCTAAAAGTAATTAATCAAGAAAGTTCATCAATACTAGAATTTAAATGATTACCCCTTCATGTATATACGAAATTACTTTCAAAGAGCAAAACAATAAAAGCTTAATAATTTAAGATACGATGACCAAGAACAATAAGATACAAATTTTGATTATCCAATTTAGAAGAAATGGTCTAATGACATTCACACTCACGATGTTCTCAATTAGTAAATATGCAATTATGTGGCTCGGTATTTGACTTATTCTTGAATAAAACTTTAATCATTAATTTGTTAAAGAATTTTAAGCATCAATAGTGTTAATTAGAGAATTTGACACATGGTTTAAGTAGGATTTATTGGACTAGCCCTAACCATTAAGCATTGTGCGCATTTTGGGTGCATAGTAGAAGTGTATTAATAGTATTCTTAAGAACTATTACTGATTGATTAGCTTGTACATTGAGAATTACACTAAGTAGAAGTGTATTAGTAATACCAGTAAGAAAAATTAGTAATTGATTAGCCCATACACTGAAAATTCTACTAAGTAGAAGTGTATGAGAGTATTCTTAAGAAATATTACTCGTAGTTTAGTTTATAAAATGATAACTACACTAAGTAGAAGTGCATTAGTGATATCCTTAAGTAATATTAGTGATTGATTAGACTATTAATGTAACGATCCGACCGGTCGTTTTTAGAATTTATGCCCCGATCCCCTATTAATTGCTTCCTCGAAGTTCATTTTTGCTATTTTGGTTTGCCGGGACGTTCGGCCTTAGGATTCAGAGAGTTTTGGGACACTTAGTCCCTAAATGAGAGCTTAAGTGTTGGAAAGTGGTTTGTGATCGAAACAATGTGAAGAAGACCTTAGAATAGAAATCTGATGGTTCCGTTAGCTCCGTTAGGTGATTTCAGGGTTGGAAGCGTGTCCGAAATGTGTTTGGAAGTCCGTAGCTCATTTAGGCTAGAAATGCCGAAAGTTAGAATTTTGAAGTTTCCGGTCCGATAGTGAATTTTTTATCCGAGGGTCAGAATGGAATTACGGAAGTTTCTGTAGCACCGTCATGTCATTTGGGACGTGCGTGCAAAATTTCAGGTCAATCGGATTTGTTTTGGTTAGGTTTTTGATCGAAAGCGAATTTGGTGGGAATTTGAAGTTCTTAGATTCAAATCATCGATTAATTCGAGTTTTCGGCATTATTTTAGGTGTTTTAAGGATTGGTACAAGTTTGAATAATGTTATGGAATATGTCCGTAGGTTTGGTTGAGGTCCCGAGGGCCTCGGGTGTGTTTTGGATGCTCAACTGAGCAATTTGGAGTTTGGAGTTGGTGCAGAAAATTGCAGGTCTGAAATCCTTCTTCGCGATAGCGGCAGCCCCTCCGCATTCGCGTAGCTGTGGCCTTTCCCTTTATCGCGATCATATCCCCTACCTCGCGTTCGTGAAGCCCAACTTTCCTCTCTTTCGCGTTCGCGTCCCAGTCAACGCGTTCGCGTTGGTCAACTTCTGGACCTCACCTGTTTTCTTCTACGCGTTCGCGTGGGCCACATCGCGTTGGCGTAGCTTTCAGCCGCAGACCTTCGCGATCGCGAAGGGCAATTTCATTCACTTAAACTTTTCCTTCTCCACGAACACGAGCCATTCTCCACGTTCGCGATGAACAAATGGCCTGGGCAGTACTTAACATTTCAAAAACGAGGTTTTGCCATTTTTATCAAAACTCAAGGTTTGGAGCTCGGATTTGGCGGAGATTTTGAAGGTTTTTCAAAGGAAATCACTGGATAACGATTCTCTACTCTTCTATGAGTAAAATCCACTAATCTAATCTCAAATTCACCCTTTAATTTCGGATTTTGAATGAAAAATGGGAAAAACTTCTTAGACCTAGTTATGGGATTTTGAGGGAGCATTTGACTTCCGATTTGGGAGATTTTTGTATGGTTAGAATCGTAAGAGTACGAGGTTTCTGAAAACGTAAAAATTATTCAATTCTGAGCCGTTGGCCTAAGCGGCGTTTTGGTCATTTTACCTATTTTCGCGCATTAGCTTTAATTTTAATAGTGGAATTAGTTACTTGCGATGTTATTTACGTTATGTAATTGGATTGAATAGATTTGGTCCATTCGGAGTCGGATACTCATGCCAAAGGCGTTGTTCGTAGTTGATTTTGGTACCGGTTCAAGGTAAGTGGCTTGTCTAACTTTGTGTGGGGGACCTTTTCTCTTAAGATAAATTAATTGTTATTTTAAATGCCTTGTGCGCGAGGTGACGAGCGTGTACTTGAGCTAATTGTTGAAAATCCGCTTTACTTGAATTATTTAAACTGTGATTTCCTTGCTTATTTGACTATTCTAAATTCCAAGTTTAACGTGTATTGGTTAGAAAAGCATGATTAGTTAGATTTAACTGCTTATTTGCTCAATCTGCCTAAATTGTACTATATGAAGCATGTTAGACTAGTGTTACCTATCTGTTAGTGTTTTATACTTGAATTTCTATATACCTTTGGTTGTGGTTGCGCATTTATATTGGGACTACGGATGTGGGATTCCGGTAGCTCCCCCTTGCTTGTTTATTTTTGAGACTGCGGGTTCGATTCCCGATAGATCTCCATGCACATTGAAAGTTGGACTACGGGACGGTATCTCGGGAGATCCTTCGGATAAATAAATATGATGGACTACGGGATGGTATCTGGGAGATCCACTGTACAGTTGAGAAAATGACTACAGGACGATATTTTGGAAGATCCTCATGACATTCGATACTGAGTTGTACCTTGTTGTGTTATGCTTTATTTTGCTTGTTGTTGTTGACTTGTAGCTTCTATCTTATTTCACAGTTGTTTCATTACCTTTACCTACTTTTACACTGTATATTATTATTATCATGTTTATTCTCAGTAGGGTCATGACTTTTCTCGTCACTACCCGATCGAAGTTAAGCTTGGCACTTACTGAGTACCGTTATGGTGTACTCACGTCTCTTCTGCGCATGTTTTTCATGTGCAGATCCATGTACCTTTGGTCAGGCGAACTATCAGTGATCTAGGAGTGATATTTGGAGACTTGAGGTATATCTGCCGCGTCCGCAGACCGAAGAGTCTCCTTCCCGTTCTATTCGTAGTTAGCTAGTTTCTTTTCCTGTATTTCATTGATGTAGACACTTCCGGATGTTAGAGTCGTATTACTTACTTTCTTTAGCCTGTGTTGTCCGTGAGATTCCTGATTTTGGAGTTTGTTTCAGAATTATAGTGTTAAAGTATATGTGCCAGGCGGCAATTATATACATTCCTTATGTTATTTAGCCTTAAAGTTACTATTTTGTATGAGTTGTTATTTTCGCAAATGTGTTAGGCTTACATGGTCGTGAAAACTAGGTGCCGTCATGACGTGTTCACGATTGATGAACTAGGGTCGTGACAATTAATTGATACTTAACTAACAGAAAGTGGTTTAGTAGTAATTATCTTGTAAATTAATAATAACATTAATTTATGATTTATTTTAAATTATTAATATTAATTTTATTGTTAATTAATGCCAAAAGATGAATTACATTGAAAATATTACAATTATGGGCATAATATTTTCAGAAACTTAAATATTACACATAAATTATACAGTAAGAAGAATTATATGTTAGGTTTTTTGTAAAATATTAGTTTGATTTTCATTGATTCATAGTAATTTGTTAGCTAGAAGTCAATTTGATATTTTATATAATAATGACATACTAGGTAATTTGTTAGGTTGGTATATATATATATATATATATATATATATATATATATTATAAATATAGTTATAAAATTTTAATTCCCTTTATTCTTAGTTATCTTTTTTAATATTTCCCACCTTTTATTTTCATTATACGTTCCTTTCCCTCCATTTTTTTTTTGTTACCCGCTTACACCTAGTGGTTTCCCCTTTTGGTTTTAGGTTTAGAAATCTAAAATCCACCATTTTCAAACCTTACTTCAACTTAGACAGACCATAGACAAATCTCTCCAGCTCTCTCGCTGTGAGTTGCGCCTGGTTTCTAGCTTTTGCCTTCTCTCGCGGTTCGCTACAGGTACGATCTCGATCTCGATCTCCCCCTCTCTATCTAGCTATCTATATTCTGCTCCTCTTCTCTGTTTCATCTCTCTCTCAATCTTCTGCTCCTTTCCTCCGTGTGTTCATCTCTTGCTCTTTAAATGTTTGGTAAGTTATTATTGAAAGAAGATGTGCACACGTGGGTTAGGGTTTTTGATACAATCAAAATTACTGAAAGAAGACAAAGGTGATTGCAATATTGTAGTAAAATTGAGTTCTGATACATTATTTTTTATGTTCTTTTGGTGGTAGGTTATCGTTTCTTTGCTCTCAATTTTCTTTTTTACTTGATTCTGATGTGTCATCTTTATTATGGAAATTGCCCCGTTGCTTTCATTCTATTGCTCTAGAGGAAACAATATTACTAATTTATACAGTACTTACTACAGGCAATCTGTATTAGTTTTAATTTATTGTAATATGATAGTTTAATACAGTATCATTTACTCCTATAAAATTAGATCTGTTTGAGTTTTCTTTTCTTTCTTCCTCCTGCAATTATAGCTAGGTCTAGTATAGGTCTTTATTGTAATAGATTTAGAGAAGATGAGGAATGTTTAGAAAAGTACAAAGTCTAGGACTAGTTCTAGAGTCTACAATGAACTAGTGGATGTATATATTATACTTGGTTTAATAAATTTTTTAATGTTTGACCAAAAAAAAAAAAGAAGCTAGCATGCAGTTTTCTGCAATTTGTACTCCTCTGTAAATGACATATTATTAAATTTGTACAAGGTGTTGACGGGGACTGCTAAGAGGAGATTGGTAATTATTTTTCTGAGTCTTGATTTTTTTCTAACATTACTTGAATTTATTAACTCTTTTTGTTTCATTTGCGGGAAGCTGCTCTTAAGAGACCCGCAAAACGTGATGAGGTTTGGAAGAAGACCCACACAAAAAGCAAAATCGGGGAAGAAGCTTGGGTTGAGGAGGCTTATGTAAGATCAAGATTAACTTAAAATTCTTTTATAATGATTGTTTATATACTCACTTTTAATGTAGAATCGGTATAGAGAAGCAGTGGAAGAGCTCGCTAGGAGTCAACCGACCGATGAGCAAGGCCAGCCAATCATGCCATCGGAGGAAGAAACTCTCCCATTGTGGTTGAACGTGATTGGAGGTGTGTATAAGGGTAGAGCATACGGCCTTTCCTCCGAGCGCAATTTTCATCGCCTCGCGTGTGGACTATAAGGTATATACTTTTTGGTTAGGAAGCTCTTCTTTTTGTTAGCTGTGTTTCGGAGTCAGTTAAAAGAATAACACATTCTGGAAATACAACCTTTTGGTTTCATGTGTTTACATGTATGGTTCAGTTCGGTTATCAAAAAAATATATGGCTTAGATAACTGTAATGTCTGTTACTTCAACCAAGTTTTTTGTAAATCAAATATTGTGAATTAAACCATAATGGAGAAGGTGCGACATATTAGGTTCTAGCATAGCGCAATATATGTTTTCTTGCATGTTAGTTTAAAGTAGCTCGCTGATTCAGTCCCCCCAGCTAAAGCTTATAAACTTGAAGTATCATTTTAGTTACGAGTCAAAGAACATATTGAAATCTTTCCTTGGCTGATTCTACAATAAGTGCTAGCACATATCTGCTCAACCTCAATGAGTGTGGTGCAACTTAAAATCGGCTTATATGTAAGTCAACTTAATCCTTTTCTTGTACACATATTTAATTAACAAATGCACACATATTCTGTTAACTTATGTACACATATTCTGTACACAATCCTTAGCACTGCTGCTGTATATGTTTTCTTGTTGTCAGTTTATTGGAGTTAGTTTACAATCTGTTCATACCAATATATAAGTTCCTGTTAGAATAAAAGATTTGTATGAGATGAAGCAAAATCACATATTCTGTACCTCAACTATCTCATGTATTGAGGGATGTTGACACGGGAGAAACAAACATATACACTATTAAAGATGATTTTCAAATAGTCAACTCTTTGCAAACAAACAAATGTTCTTCAGCAGATATTATTGTTTTCACTAATTCAAAAACAAAGACGGTTTGTTCTTTCGGTACTGTGACGTCAAAACTGTAAACAGTGATGATGTGATTTCAGTCTGAAGCAACTATATCATATAATATTTGTTGAGAGTTTATTTCTGTTTTTGACATATATGTATATAGACTGATTTACTTGTGCCGTGACATGTACTATCTCTATGCCAGTAGAAAATATGGAGAACTTCTAGTACTTTTTATTTTAATTTTGTATAATGTTGTCTTCTGATGAATTTAAATGGAGAAACATGGTAGGTGAGGATTCATATAGCCGACCCCAAATTATTTGGGACTGAGGCGTAGCAGTAGTAGTAGTTGCTGTTGTGAAATGTACCATCTCTAAGAGTTCTCCATTTGCAGTACACTCCTGCTATTGATATTTGGAGCATCGGATGCATATTTGCAGAAATGCTGACTGGAAAACCATTATTTCCTACAAAGAATGTGGTGCATCAATTAGAACTTATGACTGATTTGCTAGGAAAACCTCCTCCTGAAACCATTGCAAAGGTTGGTTACTTACTTCTCTTCCTTTCTCAAGTTTCATTGTTATGTTCTGTCTGATCAGCATCATTGGGATGATAAGACGTCTTATTACATGTCGTAAGAACATCAGAGAACAAAGGTTAAGGTGAAAAAATAGTTGCTGAGTGGTCTCAGTATATCGTTTTTTACATTCCATTGTATCTTTTCCTGTTTTACATAAGAAATTCCACTGAACTGGAAGATTAGAAATGAGAAGGCCAGAAGATACCTCAGTAACATGCGGAAAAAACCACATGTTCCATATTCACAAAAATTTCCACACGTGGATCCTTTCGCTTTGCGCCTGCTTGAACGCCTGCTTGGATTTGACCCTAAAGATTGACCATCTGCGGAAGAGGTAATTGTAAAACGAAGAATTTTTTATATTGTTTTATCTATCAAAGAAAATCTCGACTTTGATAATGTGGCAAGACTGTCCCACACATTCATGACCTTGTTTTCTAGGCACTGGGTGATCCTTATTTCCGTGGTTTGTCAAATGTGGAATGTGAACCATCTACTTACCCAATATCAAAGCTTGAGTTTGAATTTGAGAGGAGAAAGTTGGCAAAAGAAGATGTTAGCGAGCTCATTTATCGGGAGGTGCAGTTTCCTCCATTATAATGGCTCCCATTTGTGTGAAATGGATCAACTTATTAATATTTAAACTTACTCTGTGAAAACAGATATTAGAATATCATCCTCAGATGCTTCTGGGGTATCTTCGTGGTGGAGACCAGACTAGTGGATTTATGTACCCAGGATTAGGAGCCACCTACAGCTTGTGCTCCACAGAGTTTATGTTCTTTTCTAGCACGTTCTTCTGCCTCATTTGCTTGAAAAGCTTGTCTTTTAGTTTCCTCCAGCGGTGGAAAACTACAACGTAGTTTTGGAGGGCAGTTGCAGCTCTTTCCAAAATGGAAGAAACCTGTGTGTGTGTGCGCAATTCTGTGTGTGTGTGTGTGATGTATATGTTTATTTATGTATCTGCTTCTATTTTTGTGAACATGTTGCACTAAATGTTTTGCTGCTATTCGAGAAATACTTATTGATGGTCTTTTTCTTATGTTAATTTAGTGGTGTCGATCGGTTCAAGCGACAGTTTGCACATCTTGAGGAGCATTATGGTAAAGGTGAACGAAGCACTCCACTTCAGAGACAGCATGCGTCCTTGCCTAGGTTCGTAGTCAATACTTTTGGCCTTTTGCTATGGGGAAAGGTCTCTTCAGTGAGTCTGCAGAATTAGAAGTCATTTGGCTGGAGAAAAATATTGACATTTTCACACTGTTCCAGATTAAAAGCTCCTTATTCTGGCTCAAGTTTTGTGTAACTCAGTTACTAAAGCTTTGGATTTGAAAGACACAGTGAACGTTAAATATATTTAAATTTAAAAATTATTTTCTCTGAAACATTTCGGAGTAGGTTAAGATTGAAGTTCTATATAGATAGTGTTGTAGTAGGTTGGTGCGATTTTCTTTATAAGCTGTGCTTGTTTCCTGAACAAAATTAACTTTGAATATATAGCAAGTGCTTTTGTAAATGTGATTTTGTGGTTTACCATTTACATCTTTAGTTAAGGTATTAACTTGGTCTCTTTTTTGAATACTCTTATCTTAGAGAACAGGTTCCTGCACCAAAAGATGAAACCTCTTCCCAAGTAGCAAGTGTTCTAGATCCTATTTAAATCAATGTGGGCATGCCTAAAACTGTTCCTTTCTGTCTTCTTTGGATAATATGGGATGGATTCCAATCTGTTACCTTTTCAAAAAAAAAATTGGGATGGATTCCTCATCATTAATATTGATCACAATCTCTTTTATGCTCAGTAGTTGCTGGAGGTCATCAAGTTAGAAGAAGTTTACCATTCTCCAGAAGATGTTATAATGCCAAGAGATATGTTACTACTGCAAGTAAGTTCTATTTCTGCACATGGATTTTGTTCTTTTGTAGAGAATCTTAACTGGATCTAACAAAACTCGTACCTCTATATAAGAGACATACTTGTACAAGATTGAGAAGCTTAACTTAATGGTTTGAGAAACTTCAGTTGTTACTCTGGCTCCGGACAACCGTCCAGTACCAAAAGTTAGAGACGATGTTGAGACTTTAGTTGATTATACTTTGGTTGGTAAAGTTTATTTTATAACATAATTGTCTCCTACAGTACAATCACCTATGAGTTGCTACCGTGCCTTAAGTTTATTGAGAAGAGAGATGGTTGAAGTTCTCTGTTAGTTCTCATCACATGACATGGACTGTTAGTTCATTGATTCTCTAATGAGTTGAGTGCAGAAGTGCTGTCGAGGTTTGGATGATCCTTTTCTCTTCAACGATCTTAGGATAGCTTCTATTCTTGTGCTAAGTAGCTATGGTTAGCAACACCACCAGAAGTGGTTCATCAATTGTTCCCTTTCTCTATAAGGATCTTATGGTAGCTGTATTTATTTCTTGAGATTGTTGAAGTTAAGTTGCGACAAATGATAGTGATTCAGGGAATTGCTTTAGAAACTGATGTTGAGTGTTTTTCCTGAATTGCTTATGTTACTTGTATAATGCATAGTGTGCTAGTGCGACTTATAATTGTAGAGGTATCCTAATTCTTATATTACATTCTTGACAGCGCATTGATTACCATATACCATTTCCACAAGATCAATGGAGGAGCAACAGAAGGAGCTACACTTACCACCTAATCATCCAGCACGATAAATTCAGAGGCCTATCTAAAGGTTCTGTGCATACATAAAAGACTTCCATATCTCAAATGGTCTAGCCATATTGCATATAATCTGTTAAGAGTCATTGTTATGAAGACGCAACTGTACCTTGGAGGCTGATCTGATTGGTTAAACCGAAACACATCTGTGTCCATTGTACATTGCATGTTATTTCTTACAATTCGTTCCTTTGGCTGTCATCTGCGATGAAAGTAAACGAGTTTCATCAGTAAGCAGCAGCAGAAAATTGACTGAAAAGAAAGGATGGCGGCAGAAATAAACTGCCTCTATTTTTTTATTTATAACACTAATATTATATTGTAGCAGTTATAAACCCCCACATAACTTTTTTTTTTAAAATATTTAAATTATATGTTTGCGGTTTATAAACCCCACAGTATCTTTTTTGAACTATTATAATCATATTAATGGGGTTTTGTAAACCCTCGCAATATTTTTTTATACGTCGAAATCATATTGCGGGGGTTTTAAACTAGCACTAATTGTCTTTCAAAACCCCCACATAACTTTATTTTTTTTTCAAAAAAAATATTTAAATTATATTTTGGGGGTTTAAAACCCCTGCAATATCTTTTTTTTTTAACCATTATAATCATGAGGGGGTTTATAAACCCTTACAATAAATTTTTTTGACACATCGAAATCATATTGTGGGGACCTTAAACTAGCACTAATTATCTTTCAAACCCCCCACAAATTGAAAATTCATTTTGTGACAGTTGTCATGGAGGTTTTAAAAACCCGCCGCAATAATGCTCGTGGCAAAGGTAACTGCGGCATTTCTAGAAATCGCCACAATTCTTTTTGTGGGAGTCAAAAACCGTCACAATTTGACCACAAAACTCCCACAAAGTAACTGTTTTCTTGTAGTGTATATTTACAAAAAAAAATTAAAAATTATTTTCACACAAATTTAAAAGGATATTCTTTAGTTTCTGAGTCCAAAGTTGAATTCAGGGATAAGAATATGCTTAGAAGCACATTGACCAGAATCATAATTTTTGCATGTATGACGTTATTGTCAAAACTTCGTATACCATATGTATGCTATTACATAAGCTATTCGGTGTATCTAAGATTTTCAGTAGCATGACGTGCATATTTTTCTTCAAAATCAATCTACATACAATGGAATATCAATTTTAACTTAGTCTGTTATATATACAGTGACACTAACATACGTAAGAAACAACAAACATGTATGGTAGAAGGCCATTTAACATTAAAGTACTTAAGTATTCCTCTTGGTAGTAATTATTGATATCATTTTTGCTGAGTCAAAAATTGAAAATATTTTAGTTTTACTATACAAATTTTGCAATCAACATTTTATTTAGTTGATCAACATATTTATTTTTGCTAGCTAAGATAGCTTTCTAATTCTATCATGCAATTTGCACAAATTACGTTTTAATGTATTAATAGAAATATTTCTCTTATTAAATGCATTACTACTATCATTGGGGTTGCTAACCAAGTGTTCAGGAAGAACTAAACCATCTTTTACTGGATGCTCTTCTTCGTTTCCGACACGAAGCAGTAAGACACCAAATACTGGATCCATTCTTACTTTATATTTCTTGTGAGTTGAATATTTTTCATTTGAGGCCAGAGATATAACTTTGGCAAGCTAGCTTTTACGGTCTCTGCTGTTATCATTTTGGAACTACTGGTAGAATTTGACAGAAATCACCTCCCAAACTATTAATTTTTTACCAGATTATTCATTAATATCCAGTATATCTCTAGAACTTCGGGCAATTATTTCGATCGTTTGACACTTAGCCGTAAGTGCTTCATCTCATATTATCAATTTTACTTTCCTTATAAATTTAGCATCATTGCGCTGCTTTGATATATTTGTGATGGTTATTTAAGTTGTTTGAAGATGTATATCAAATCTAAAATGGGCGGCCTCACAATAAAATCATTTTTGGTATACCACTTGCTATTAGTGTTAACAGTATCATACCTCTTGATATGATATTTGCAAGTAATGCATGACATAGAAATATTATTTTGATTTCGTCGGACGCGTCTACATAATAATCCGCTATACCAGAGTCGACTCTTTATGATATAGTATTAAAAGCTTGTTCTTGTTTAGGATTTAGCTTTGATTGTGCTTCCTAAGACGCTTATATAGCATTTTGATTGTTAATAATATACTAACCTTTTTACTTTGTGTTCTAATTTTTTAAATTTTTAAAGCACTTTTTATGGAATAAATCTATGTATCCTAAGATATTTTTTATAACTTGAATAAGAATTTTACTCATATGATGAATTTAAAAAATAATTGAATTGGATTCTCTTGCTAAATAATTAATTAAAAGATTTAATTTTATTCTATGTTGATTCAGATCTTAATATTAGTTCATCTATTGTTTTTGAATATTTAATTTTAATTATAATTTTATCCACCGTAAAATTTATTTTTGAAGAGTAAAAGATTGATATGATATTTCACTTTTAGATCTTTATGTTTGAAGGATCATTAGTGGTATTGACTCTTACCAACTATTTTTTTCTCTTTCTCACACATTTATATTCTTAAATATTTTTTACTGTTGATAATTGAGTATTTTTCAGTATTACACGGAAAATTGATTTTAAAAAATATTATTTGAGTAGGAAAATAATTTAAATATAATATAGAAAAAATATTATCATAGGAATTTTTTTCTTCTTAATTTCAACTCTTTATGCAGTCTATTTAGTATTATTTTTATTTTTTTTGGTATTAAAAATTATGGAGTGATAATGTATTGCTAATACAGAGGAGTCTTATGAATTTGATTGTATTAAACCTTCCTACATATTTTTAATAATATTAATAGATAAAATTTTATTAAGTTTAAAATATTAAAAATTATCATAGACGATATTGTAGTCCGAAAAATAAGTTATTGCAGTTATGTCCTTTCGCTATGGATTTTTCATTTAATATTTTTGGGCTATTTGGTTTATTAATATTGTATTTGTGCTTTTTATAATAATATAGGCTCTCCTTTTTCAAAATTGATTTGGACAATATAATACATTCTCAAATTTGTCCAAAAAATAAGTTATTGCACATATGCACTTTCCCTTTAGTTCTTCCATTTAATATTTTAGGGCTATTTTGGTCTATAAATATTATTTGTGGTTTTATAATAATATAGGCTCTCTTTTTTCTAAATAGATTTGTATGATATAATACATTCTCAAATTTAATTAGTAATAAGACATTATAAAATCTTTCCAAATTGAATTAGTAATAGAAATTTTTAAGAGGTATATCCTAAAATTAATAGGCTTATATGACTAAAAATGTCTCTACGTTGAAAGTTTATATTAAAAAGAAACATAATAGGATACATGCTATTAGGTAACAAAAGGAATGTTAACAGGAAGGATACGTGCTAAAATTATTAGGTAACAAAAGGAATGCTAATAGGATACATACTATTAGTATAATTATACTAATAGGATTCCTAAGATGTAATATTATGTCTTAAAACTAATAGAATTATAAGGCTAATATCTAGAATTTCAGTTATGTCATTT
This sequence comes from Nicotiana glauca, assembly GCA_026770625.1. Lineage (NCBI taxonomy): Eukaryota > Viridiplantae > Streptophyta > Magnoliopsida > Solanales > Solanaceae > Nicotiana > Nicotiana glauca. The sequence goes on along the minus strand of MU788071.1, from coordinate 106,405 downwards.
TATTATGCTTAATATTATAAGGTTATTTTTGTAAACCGACATTGTATTCATGCTTTTATAATACTATATAGATATAGATATAGATAGATAAATAAATAAACATATCTATATAACAATATCATATTAAAAAATATAGTTCGGATCATATTAAGAAAAACAACATTCAAAATGTTACTACAACTCTACTCGATGAATTTTCATTTTTTAAGTTTAATTTGTATTTTTTATTTGATTTAGTTTCCTCATCAAAAATAATTTCCAAATACCTCTTTTTTTTATAAAGGCAACAAATAATTACTCAAAAGCTCATCATTTACTTGATTTTGAAAATTGGTCTTAAGCAACAACAACAACAACAACCCAGTATAATCTCACTTAGTGGGGTCTGGGGAGGGTAGTGTGTACGCTGACCTTATCCCTACCCTGAGGTAGAGAGGCTGTTTCCAAATAGACCATCGACATCCTTCCCTCCAAGAATTTCTCACCTTGCTCTTGGGGAGATTCGAACTCACAACCTCTTGCTTGAAAGTGGATGTTGCTTACCATCAGAGCAACCCCTCTTGTCTCTGGTCTTAAGCAAGTTCGACCAAAAAAAATGACAACTAACAATAGGACTAGCATCCTAGAAATTAATATTAAGAGTAATATTTTAGTAGATAAGGCACAAAACAGCACATGCTAGTTTTAAAATTTTGTACCCACCACCTAAGAGAAGCAAAAGAGGCACTTGACTAAACGAGCTGAGGAACTTACTTGTTTCAGGCAGTGTCAAATTTTTTTATGTTTTTTTGCATATTATCCGACATCGCTTAAGCCAAGTTGCATCCGCCCCTTGACCAGTAAAATTATGTTCCTTTTTCAACTACTATGAGATACATCCGAAAAATGAAATAGTTGTACGTTTTAAGAAAAAACCTTGCCATCTGCTGCTAAACTTAGATCTGATTTATGTAACATTGGCGACCCTCTGTTTTTCTCTATTGATATAACTTATTATTTGTAGAAATTGATAATGTTAAGTATGGGCAGTGTTGAAATTGGGAACCTGCTGCACCAAATACAACGTCGTCGCGATTTACATCTTTAACTTATGCAAGTATACGTAGTGAACTAAAAAATATAAAGTATCATTTCACGAGGACTTTTGATTTACCTTTTACTATATTAAACTATTTCTAATTAACTACCCAAAAAATTTGAAGGTTAGTTGTTGAATTAATTACTCCAATAGTTAGTATCTTTGTCAAGCTTCTAGTTAGCCATAAGCATCTCTTTTGATCAAATTTACTATTTTTGAAAATTTGAGGTGTTTTCCCAAACTAATAAAATACTTTTGAGCAACAGCGAAGAAATACAAGAAGCTTTTGCACAACCCTCCATTCACATATAGTTGTTAAACACCTACTCCCTCCATTCACACATAGTTGTTAGGATAAGATTTTGCACAACCCTTAAAAAAATTAATTACTTAGAAGTATAATTTACTAATCTACCTTTATTAATTCTTTAAACTTCGTCTATTTACGTGCCTCTTAATTTTAGATCAATTAATGTTAAGGGCAAAGTTGGGGAAAACTAATTTATTGTGACGACCCGGCCAGTCGTCTCATAAATTATCTCTCCATTTTCCCCATTTCTGCTTCTTATTACTTTGTTTATCGGTATTATGCTTTATCGGGACGGTTGGCTCGGGTTCGGAAAGGTTTTCATGAGGTTTGAGACACTTAGTCTCTTTTGAGTGAGTTTAAGTTGGAAAAAGTCAATCGGATGTTGACTTATGTGAAATAGGGCTCGGATGTGAATTCCGATGGTTCGGATAGCTTCGGGAGATAATTTGGGACTTAGGAGCGTGATCGAAATGTGTTTTGAAGGTCCGAAGTAGATTTAGGTTTGAATTGGCGAAGTTGAAATTTTGGCGTTTTTCGGTTGATAGGTAAAATTTTGATGTAGGGGTTGCAATGGAATTCTGGTAGTTACAGTAGGTTCGTTATGTCATTTGGGATGTGTGTGCAAAATTTCAGGTCATCTGAACGTGGTTTGATAGACTTATTGATGAAAAGAGGAATTTGGAAGATTTTAGAATCTTAGGTTTGAATTCGATGTGATTTTGGTGTTTGATGTTATTTTGAGCGTTCTGAAAGATGGAACGAGTTTGAATAAGGTTATGGGATATGTTGGCATGTTTGGTTGAGGTCGCGAGGGCCTCAGGATGGATTCAGATGGTTGATGGAGAGTTTGGAGTTTTGGAGAAGCTGCAGAATTTTTCTGCTTTTGTTGTTTCCGCACCTGCGGATTGGGGACCGTAGGTGCCGTAGATGCGTAGAAAGGACCACAGATGGGGTCAAGGACGCGAAAGGCAGGAGCCGTAGATGCAGTTTATTGACTGCAGGTGCGAAAAGCTTGGGCCAGAAGGTATAAAAGATTTCCTTCGGGAATTTTTGCTAAGTTCTCTATTTTTGAAGACGGGAAGTGAGTTAAGGCAGTGGATTTCAAGGGGAAATCAAAGAGTATCGGTTGGGTAAGTTCCCTAAGCTTCATTACTTGAGTTTATGATCATTTTTCCATTGTTTAATCATGGTATTAGTGAAAATTAAGGAAGAAAATTGAGGAATTAGGTCTTGGTATTGGAGACCTTGACTTGAGGATTTGAGGGGCTATTTGTTGTCGGATGTTGGGACTTTTGATATGAATGAACTCGTGGCGTGATAAGGATTCCGTTGATATAAATTTTGTCAAATTTCGATGTGATGACCCTGCCAGTCCTCTCATGAGTTACCGTTCTGTTTCCCCCATTTTTACTTCTTTATGCTTCGTTATCCGTATTTTGTGGTATCGGGTTGGTCGAATCGAGTCCGGAATGGGTTTGGTGGAGTTTGAGACACTTAGTCTCTTTTAAGAAGGCTTAAGTTGGAAAAGTCAACCGGATGTTGAGTTATGTGTTAGAGGGCTCGAATGTGAATTCCGATGGTTCAGTTAGATTCGGGAGGTGATTTATGACTTAGGAGCGTGATCGGAATGGATTTTGGAGGTCCGAAGTAGAATTAGGTTGGAATTGGCGAAGTTGATATTTTGGTGATTTCCGATTGGTAGGCGAGATTTTGATATATGGGTCAGAGTGGAATTCCTAGAGTTGCAGTAGCTACGTCGTGTCATTTGGGATGTGTGTGCGAAATTTCAAGTTATTCGGACGTGGTTTGGCTGGGTTTTTGATCAAAAAATTAAATTCGGAAGATCTTAGAAACTTAGGCTTGAATCTAATGTGTTTTGGTTGAATTGATGTTGTTTGAGGTGTTTTGATGATTGGAGCAAGTTTGAATAAGGTATTGGGTTATGTTTGTACCTTTGGTTGAGGTCCCGGGGGTCTCAGAGTGATTTCAGATGGTTAACAGAGAGGTTGGAATTTTGTTGCAAGCAGCTGATATTGTTGCTTCTGGTATTTTCGCACCAGTGGATTGGAGACCGCAGGTGCGGCGCCGCAGAAGCGAAAAAAAGACAGATGTGCAGAGACCGCAGAAGCGGTATAGTGACCGCATCTGCGATGTCGCAGATACGGAAGTTTAGTCGCAGAAGCGGTGTAGGCTGGGTAAGTGAATTCTGCAGAAGCGAAGGATTAGACCGCACATGCGATACTACAGAAGCGGCAAAGGTGCCGCAAATGCGGAACAACTAGTCAGATGAATTAAAAGAGTCCTTCGCGAATTTTTAGGTTATTTCACCATTTTTGACTTCGGCTTGGGAGCTTTTGGACGATCTGGAAGAGGGATTTCAAGGGAACTTTGTTAAGGTAAGGATTTTGGACCTAAAACACATTTCTATAGTAGTATTTCATGGATTAAGGATGTAACTAAAGGAATTAAAGGGCTAAAAATGGAGGATTAGGGCTTGAGTTTAAGAGGCCATTAAATGAGAATTTGAGAGGCGAATTGGACTCCATTTTAGTATTCTTGACATGTATGAACTCGTGGGGAGATGAGGAATCTATTGATATGAAAATTTTTGAATTCCGAGATGTGGGCTCGGGGATCAATTTTGGTTAATTTCGGGATTTGTGCCATTTATTGATTGTTTTCGCTTGGGCTTTGTTCCCTTAGCATATTTTGATGTCCTCGTTCTGATTTTGTATAGATTCGACGCGCGCGGAGGCCGATTCAAGGGGCAAAGGCGTCGCGAGCTAGAGAGTTAGCCGGTTCGAGGTGAGTAATAATTGTAAATGATGTTCTGAGGGTTTGAAACCCCGGATTGTACATCGTAGTGCTAATTGAGGTGAGGCACACTCTCGATGACGAGCGTGGGGTCGTACACTATTGGGGATTGTGACTTGGTCCATCCCGATTGATGATTTTACTGCGCATTTGATTGAATACTATTTGCTATCATCATTATTTGGGCTGAATGCCATACTTGGGCCTAGTGCCAACTATTTGAACCCTTCGAGGCCTTCTTATTGATATTTCCTTACTGTTTTGACTTTATTACTTGAACTCAGACATGTTATTTTCCACTGTTTTACTACTCAACCATGTTTACTCAGTTTAAAGACGTAAATGATATTTTAAATGATGTTTGGGCTAGAAACACTGCTTTACTAATACCCAAGGGGCTTGTGATAATTTTGACCGAGTAAGGCCGGGGGCTTATGTTGTGAGGAAACACTGATACTGATTTGAGACAAAGTGCCTGAGATATGTACTCCACGAGGTGGCTTGATTGATATGAGGCCGAGGGCCTAGATTTGATGCCACGAGATGGCATGTTATTGCGCTTGGGTCGTAAGGGGCCCCTCGAAGAGTCTGCACACCCCCAATGAGTGCGGGTACCCATTTGTGATGTGAGATTGAGCTCGAGGGGCTAGTACTGTTTTGAGATGTTGCCCGAAGTGCGGATTTGTGGATACTGTGCCCGAGGAGCGAACTTCTATTTGTTTACTTTACATTAATTGCATGTCAATTTCTTGTTTACTTATTAAAAGGATATTTTACTTGATGTTTCACTGGTTTACTATTTTAAAATGATTTTTACTGTTTCTTTATAGAATGCTTTGTGCCTTACGTATTTCCTTACTTTCAGTCGTTATTTACATTTGTTACTCACTGAGTTGGAGTACTCACTTTACTCCCTGCACCCTGTGTGCAGATTCAGGCATTGCTGGTTCCGCTCTTGAGTGCTGATTCCTCCAGTTCCAGGCGGGCTTTTCGGAGATCAAGAGGTAACTGTTGACGTCTGCAGCCCCGTGTCTCTACAACTCTATCATTTCCATTTCCTTTCAAACATTTGTACTATTTTATGACTTTAGCAAACTTGTATTATGGCTTATAGATGCTCATGACTTGTGACACCCCAGTGAGGGCTATGTCGGGCTGTATTTTCGCTACTTATTATCATTAAATCATGTTTTAGACTATTTTATGCTATTTAAATACTTTAAACAAATTGGGTTAGTTGGCTGGCCTTGTCTTCACGAGAGGCGCCATCACGATCGGGTCCGGGGTTAGGGTCGTGACATTCGAGACATGGGACCGGGGGTTGGGATTTGATTAATTTCGAGATTTGAATTGTAATTTGATATCTTTCAAGTGGGCTTTGTCTCCTTAGCATATTTGATAGTTATGCACTGATTTTGATTAGATTGGAGCATCCGGAGGCCAATTCGAGAGGCAAAGGCATATCGAGCTAGAGTTTGGACTGGATTGAGGTGAGTAATGATTGTAAATAATGTCCTGAGGGTATGAAACCCTGGACTTCACATTGTTGTGCTATTATGAGGTGACGCACACGCTAGATGACGAGCATAGGGTCATGCACCATTGGGGACTATGACTTAGTTCATCCCAAATGATTGTTTTACTGCGTATTTATTGAAAACTTTTTGCTATCATCATGTTTTGGGCCGAATGCCAACTGCTTTGGACCCCTTAGGGGATTTTTACTACTATTCCTTACTGTTTTGACTTTATCCTTATACTCAGTCATGCAACATTCTACTATTTTCATAACTCAGCCATATTTACTCTGTTTTGACATCTTAAATGATATTTTGAACTGAGCATACTATCTTACTGTACCTGAGTGGCTTTTTAGAGATTTCTGGCTGAGTGGGAACGAGCGCTTGTGTTGTGAGGTTATTAAGCTGATTCATGATTATGAGTCCAAGGTCCTGAGTTGTACGCCACGAGGTGGCTTGATATGAGGCCGAGAGCCTATTTGATTATGCCATGAGATGGCTTGTTATTGTGCTTGGGCCGTAAAGGGCCCCTCCCAGAGTCTGTACACCCCTAGTGAGCGCGGGTACCTAGTGTGATATGTGATATGACCCGAGGGGCTGATGTTGTTCCATGTTATTGCCCGAGGGGCTGATACGAGTGGTTGTAAGATAGCCCTAGGGGCTGATTCTGTTGGTACTTTGATCGAGGGGCTGGTTTTATGTGTTTATATCTTCTCACTGCCTTTTTATTCACTCGTTTGAACTACTAAAATATGTTTTAAAAAGGTTTTCATTGAATTAAGGTGTTTTACCAGTCTTCACTGTTTTATTGCATTGTATTGGTTTTTCATTGCCTCGTTGTAGCATATTACTGTGTTTTACGTATTTTCTTATCTCTCAACTGCTTTTACTTTTATTAATCACTGAGTTGGAGTACTCACATTACTCCTTGCACCCTGTGTGTAGATTCAGGAGCCTTGGGTCCTGCTAGCGAGTGTTGATTGCTTCCAGCAAGCAGTTCGGAGTTCACTAGGTAGATGCTCGGCGTTCGCAGCCCAGTTCTTCTCCCTCTTATCTTATTTTCCTTGTATTAATTTTGATAGACTATGTAGACTCGTCCTACTTTTAAACGGTTTTTAGATGCTCATGACTGGTGACACCCCGATGTCGGGCTGTGTTTATTTCCGAAATTTTTCTATTTCACTTTATTTGGGATTTATCACTTATTAATGGATTAAATTGAATTATTATAACTGTTACAAAATGAATTTGGGAGTTGTGTCGCCTAGCCTTGTCTTCACGAGATGTGCCATCACGACCGGGCCTGGTTTTGGGTTGTGACAAGTTGGTATCAGAGCCTATGTTACATAGGTCTCACGAGTCATGAGCAGGTTTAGTAGAGCCTCGCGGATCGGTACGGAGACGTCTATATTTATCCTTGGGAGGCTGCAGGACCTTAGGAAAAACTTCATGTTCTTGAAATTATTGTCGTGCGAATCTGTTGATCCGAGTACTAAACTTCTGTTATTCTATTCTCTCACAGATGGTGAAGACGCGTGCTACCGGTGCAGATGGATGACCATCAGTGCCACCAGCTGTGGCCACCAAAGCCCGAGGACGCGATCAAGGTCGTGGTAGGGGCAGAGGTGTAGCCCACACCACAGTTAGGGCAATACCTGTAGATCCACCAGTCGCGCTAGTTCATGATCAGGTCCTAGTTGTGGATGCTCCAACAGTACCAGCTCAGGCACCAGTTGTGACCATTGTGATTTCAGGTCTTGAGGAGGCCTTGGCTCAAGTTCTATCAGTATGCACTGGTCTAGCTCAGGCAGTCTCAGTTACTACAGCCGCAACTACTTCTCGGGCCGGAGGAGGCACTCAGACTCCCGCCGCTCGTATACCTGAGCAGGTCATGCACGGACTTTAGACACCGGGGGTACTTTCATCCCAGCAGGTTGCAGCTGTCCAGAACTATGTATCCCCTGCTATGCCAGAGGATGATCAGTGCAGGTTGAAGAGGTTTGGTAGACTTCAGCCTCCGAATTTTAGTGGTGCAGAGGGCGAGGATGCCCAGGGTTTCTTCGATAAGTGTTAGAGGATTCTTCATACAACGGGTATTCTGGAGACCAGTGGGGTCGCTTTCACTACATTTTCAGTTTTTTGGAGCTGCCTTCACTTGGTGGGAGGCTTATGAGAGGCGTAGGCCTGTTGGTGCAGCACCCTTTACCTAGTAGCAGTTCTCCATTCTCTTTCTGGAGAAGGATGTGCCACAGTCTCGTAGAGAGGAGTTGTGTCGGCAGTTCGAGTGGTTGCATCAGGGATATTTGACTGTGATACAGTATGAATTGAGGTTCTCAGAGTTAGCTCGTCATGCTATTTGGTTGGTTCCGGCAGAGAGAGAGAGAGGATCAGGAGGTTCGTTGATGGACTCGCATATCAACTTCGTATTCTCATGACCAGGGAGAGGCTGTCTAGTGCTACTTTTGAGTAGGTTGTTGAAATTGCTCACGAGATTGAGTCACTTCGTCACCAGGAGCGAGATGAGAGGGAGGCCAAGAGGCCTCGAAGATCTAGTAGTTATGATGGAGCTCCTTCGAGGGGTTAATTTTTGCACGGCAGAGGCCGTCTATTTAGACATGCTCAGCCAACTCGCCTAGGTTATCGTAGGGCGTTATCGGGTCATGGTTCTCACAATTCTCGTCGGGGTCATTCATCACTCAATGCCCTTCCAGCTTAGAGTTCGTCCTGTGCTCCATCTGTTCGGGGCTCTTCTATGCCAGGTGCATCTGCTAGTCATTCCGATGCTAGGGGTTCCCTTCAATCCCCGTCTCCAGCACCAGCAAGTTGTTATGAGTGTGGAGAGTTAGGACATATGTGGAGGCAGTTCCTTCATCTTCTTGAGGGTTCATCTCAGTAGAGGAGTCAACCATCGACTTCAGCGCCAGTTACTTCACCATCATCCACCCAGTCAGCTAGGGGTAGAGGAAAGTCAGCTAGGGGTCGCCCTAGAGGGGGAGGTCGATCAGGTTGTGGTCATGCCCGTTTCTATGTACTCCCAACTAGACCCGATGTTATTGTTTCAGATGCTGTGATTACATGTCTTGTCTCAGTCTGCCACAGAGATGCCTCTGTATTGTTTGATCTCGGTTCCATTTTTTCTTATGTCTCATCATATTTTGCTCATTATTTGGATACGCCCCGTGAGTCTCTTGTTTCATCTTTTCGTGTATCTACTCCGATGGGCGATACTATTATTGTGGACCGTGTGTACCGATCGTTGTGGTGACTATTGGGGGTTTGGAAACTTGAGTGGATCTATTATTACTTTTTATGGTGGACTTTGATATGATATTGGGCATGTATTGGTTATCTCCATGTCGTGCTATTTTGGACTGTCGTCCTAAGACAGTGACATTGGCTATTCTGGGTGTACCACGGATTGAGTGGTGAGGTTCGACTAATTTTGTCCCCAGTAGGGTGATTTTGTTCTTGAAGACCCAGCGTATGATTGGGAAGGGTTGTCTTTCATATTTAGACTTTGTGAGGGATGTCGGCGCAGAAACTCCCAGCATTGATTCTATTCCCGTTGAGAGGGATTTTCTCGATGTATTTCATGCAGACCTGTTGGGCATGCCACCAAATAGAGATATTAATTTTGGTATTGATCTGGTGCCGAACACTCAGTCTATTTCTATCCCACCATATCGTATGGCACCAGCGGAGTTGAAGGAACAACTTCAGGAACTCCTTGATAAGGGGTTCATTCGGCCTAGTGTGTCGCCTTGGGTGCGCCTGTTTTATTTGTGAAGAAGAAAGATGGCACGATGATGATGTGAATTGATTAAAGGCAGTTGAATAAAGTAACAATTAAGAACAAGTATCCTTTGCCTCGTATCGATGATTTGTTTGACCAGCTTCAGGGAGCGAGAGTGTTCTTCAAGATTGATCTCCGTTCAGTTTATCACTAGATGAAGATCAGGGACTCAGATATTCTTAAGACAACCTTTAGGACCAGATACAGTCATTATGAGTTCCTTGTTATGTCTTTCGGGCTAACCAATGCCCCGGCGGAGTTTGTGCATTTGCTGAATAGCATGTTTCGGCCTTATCTTGATTCGTTCGAGATTGTTTTTATTGATTATATTCTGGTGTACTCACGTAGTTAAGAGGAGCATACGGAGCATTTGATAGTTGTGTTGCAGAGATTGGGGGAGGAGAAGCTTTATGAAAAGTTCTCCAAATGTGAGTTTTGGATCAGTTCAGTGGCTTTCTTGGGGCACGTGGTGTCCAATAATGGTATTCAGGTCGATCCCAAGAAGACAGAGGCGGTTCAGAGTTGGCCCAAACCGTCCTCAACTACAGAGATTTACAGCTTTCTTGATTTGGCGGGTTATTACCGCCAGTTCATTCAGGGATTTTCATCTATTGCATCGCCCTTGACAAAGTTGACTCAAAAAGGTGCTCCATTCAAGTGGTCAGATGAGTGTGAGGAGAGCTTTCAGAAGCTCAAGATGACCTTGACCACGGCTACAGTGTTAGTTTTTCTATCAGCTTCAGGTTCATATATAGTATATTGTGATGCTTTGAGAGTTGGTATTGGGTGTGTGTTGAGGCAGGAGGGTAGAGTTATTGCTTATGTTTCCCGCCAGTTGAAGCCCCATGAGAAGAACTGCCCCGTTCATGATTTTGAGTTAGCTTCCACTGTTCACGTGTTGAAGATTTGGAGGAATTATTTGTATGGTGTGTCTTGTGAGGTGTTTACTGATCATCGTAGTCTCCAGCACTTGTTCAAACAAAAGGATCCCAATTTGAGGTAGCGGAGATGGTTGGAGTTGCTAAAGGATTATGATATTACTATATTGTACCATTCGGGGAAGGCCAATGTGGTGGACGATGCTTTGAGCCAGAAGGCGGTGAGTATGGGGAGTTTGGCATATATTCCAATTGGGGAGAGACCTATTGCAATTGATGTTCAGGCCTTAGCCAATCGATTCGTGAGATTAGACATTTCGGAGCCCAGTCGGGTTTTGTCTTGTGTTATTTCTCGATCTTTTATTTGATCGCATTAGAGTGCGCCAGTATGATGATCCTCATTTGCTTGTCCTTAAGGACTGAGTTCAGCAAGATGATGCTAGATATGCGACTATTGGTGATGAGGGTGTTTATGATGCATGGCCGAATATGTGTGCCCAATGTGGATGGGCTTCGGGAGTTGATTCTAGAGAAGACCAATAGCTCGCGGTATTCCATTCATTCGGGTGCCGCGAAGATGTATCAGGATTTGAGATAACATTATTGGTGGAAGAGAATGAAGAACAATATTGTGGGATTTGTAGCTCGATATCTCAACTGTCAGCAGGTGAAATATGACCATTAGAGACCGGGTGGCTTGCTTTGACAGATGGATATTCCAGAGTGGAAGTGAGAGAGGATCACTATGGATTTTGTTGATAGACTCCCATGGACTTTGAAGAAGTTCGATGCTATTTGGGTGATTGTGGATCGGCTGGCCAAGTCTGCGCACTTCATTCCTGTGTGTACTACCTATTCTTCAAAGCGGTTGGCAGGGATCTATATTTGAGATATTGTTCGTTTGCATGGTGTCTCGGTTTCCAGCATTTCAGACAGAAGTACTTAGTTTACTTTGCAGTTTTGGAGAGCCATACAGAGGGAGTTGCGTACTCAGGTTGAGTTGAGCATAGTTTTTCACCCTCAGACAGATGGGCAGTTCGAGCGTATTATTCAGATATTGGAGGACATGTTACATGCTTGTGTCATTGATTTTGGAGGGTCATGGGATCAATTTCTACCACTCGCAGAGTTTGCTTATAACAACAGCTACTAGTCGAGTATTCAGACGGCGCCATTTGAGGCTTTGTACAGGAGGCAATGTAAATCTCTGGTTGGTTGGTTTGTGCCGGTGAGGCTAGGCTATTGGGTACAGATTTGGTGCAGGATGCCTTAGACAAGGTGAAGGTGATTCAGGAGAGGCTTCGTACAACGCAGTCGAGACAAAAGAGTTACGCTGACAGGAAGGTTCGGGATGTGTTCTACATGGTTGGTGAGAAGGTCCTATTGAAGGTTTCACCCATGAAGAGTGTTATGAGGTTTGGAATGAAGGGTAAATTGATTCATCGGTTCATCGGGCCTTTTGAGGTGCTTCTAAGGATTGGGGAGGTGGCTTATGAGCTTGCTTTGCCACCCAGCTTATCGAGTGTGCATCCGGTATTACATGTTTCTATGCTTCGGAAGTATATTGGCGATCCGTCTCTTGTTTTGGATTTCAGCACGGTTAAGTTGGATGATGATTTGACTTATGAAGTGGAGCCAGTAGCTATTTTGGAGCGTGAGGTTCGAAAGTTGAGGTCAAAGGATGTAGCTTCAGTAAAAGTGTTGTGGAGAGTTCGCCATGTTGATGAGGTTAACTGAGAGACCGAGCAGGAGACGCGGAGCAGATATCATCACCTATTTAAGGCTTCAGGTATGTTTCTTGACTCGTTCAAGGACGAACGATTATTTAAGAGGGAGAGAAAGTGACAACCCGGCTAATCATCTCATGAGCTACCGCTTCGTTTCTCCCATTTATGCTTCTTATTGCTTTGTTTATCGGTATTTGCGTTATTAGGTTGGCTGGCTCGGGTTCGAAAAGGTTTTGGTGAGGTTTAAGACACTTAGTCTCTTTTGAGTGAGCTTAAGTTAGAAAAAGTCAACCGGGTGTTGATTTATTTGAAATAGGGCTTGGATGTGAATTTCGATGGTTGGGATAGCTTCGGGAGATGATTTGGGACTTAGGAGCGTGATCCGGAATATGTTTTAGAAGTCTGAAGTAGATTTAGGCTTAAATTGGCAAAGTTGGAATTTTATCATTTTTCGGTTGATTGGTGAGATTTTGATGTAGGGGTCGGGATGTACTTACGGGAGTTGCAGTATGTCTGTTATTTCATTTGGGATATGTGTGAAAATTTTTAAGTCATTCGGACGTGGTTTGATAGACTTTTTGATCAAAAGCGGAATTTGGAAGATTTTGGAATCTTAGGCTTGAATTCGATGTGATTTTGGTGTTTTGATGTTGTTTTGAGCGTTCCGAAGGTTGGAACGAGTTTGAATAAGGTTATGGGATATGTTGGCATGTTTCGTTGAGGTCCTGAGGGCCTCAAGATGGATTCGGATGGTTGGGGGAGAGTTTGGAGTTTTGAACCAGTTGTAGAATTTTTTTGCTTCTGTTGTTTCCGCACATGCGGATTAGGGACCGCAGGTGCGATGCCGTAGATGCGAAGAAAGGACCGGAGATGCAGTCAAGGATGCGAAGGGCAGGAGCCACAGATGCGGAGCGCTGAGCGCAACTGCGATGGAGCAGGTACGAGTATTTGATCGCAGAAGCGGTATTGGGCCTTTAAGTGAAATCCGCAGGTGCGGTGGGCTAGACTGCAGAAGTGGTATCGCAGATGCGGTTTATTGACCGCAAGTGCGAAAATCCTGGACCAGAAGGTATAAAAGATTTCCTTCACAAATTTTTGCTAAGCTCTCTATTTTTAAAGACGGGAGGTGAGCTAGGGCAGTGGATTTCAAGGAGAAATCGAAGAGTATCAATGGGTAAGTTTCCTAAGCTTTATTACTTGAGTTTATGATCATTTTTTCATTGTTTAATCATGGTATTAGTGGAAATTAAGGAAGAAAATTGAGGGACTAGGGCTTGGTATTGGAAACCTTAAATTGAGGATTTAAGGGGTCATTTGTTGTCGGATTTTGGGACTTTTGATATGAATGAACTCGTAGAGTGATAAGGATTCCGTTGATGTAAATTTTGTAGATCGAGATGTGGGCTCGAGGGTCGGGTTTTGGTTAATTTCGGGATTTATGTTGTAATTTGATTTCTTTCGAGTGAGCTTTGTCTCCTTAGCATATTTTGATGGTTATGCACTGATTTTGGTTAGATTTGGAGCCTCCAGAGGTCGATTCGAGAGGCAGAGGCATCACGAGCCAGAGTTTTGACCGGATTGAGCTAAGTAATGATTGTAAATGTTGTCCTGAGGGTATGAAACCCCGTACTTCACATCATTGTGCAATTATGAGGTGACGCACACGCTAGATGATGAGCATGGGATCGTACACCATTGGGGATTGTGACTTAGTCCATCCCGAATGACTGTTTTACTGCGTATTTGATTGAAAACTGTTTGTTATCATTATATTTTGGGCTGAATGCCATATTTGGGCCTCGTGCCAACTATTTTGGATCCCTTAGGGGATTTTTACTGTTATTCCTCACTGTTTTGACTTTATCCTTGTACTTAGTCATGCTACATTCTACTATTTTCATAACTCAACCATGTTTACTCTATTTTGACATCTTAAATGATATTTTGAGCTGAGCATCCAATTTTACTATGCCCGAGTGGCTTTTTAGTGATTTCTGATTGAGTAGGGCCGAGGGTTTCTGTTGTGAGGTTATTGAGCTGATTCGTGATTATGGGCCAAGGGACTGAGTTGTACGCCACGAGGTAGCTTGATATGAGGCCGAGAGCCTATTTGATTATGCCACGAGATGGCTTATTATTGCGCTTGGCCGTTAGGGGCCCCTCCTGAAGTCTGTACACCCCAGTGAGCGCGGACCCAGTATGATTTGTGATATAGTCCGAGGGGCTGATGTTGTTCCATGTTATTGCCCCAGAGACTGATACGAGTGATTGTGAGATAGCCCGAGGGGCTGATTCTGTTGGTACTTTGCCTGAGGGGCTAGTTTTATGTGTTTATCTCTTCTTACTGCCTTTTTATTCACTCGTTTGAACTGCTAAAAGATGTTTTTAAAAGGTTTTCATTGAATTAAGGTGTTTTACTAGTCTTCACAATTTTATTGCATTGTATTGGTTTTTCACTACCTCGTTGTAGCATATTGTTGTGTTTTACGTGTTTTCTTATCTCTCAACTGCTTTTACTTTTATTACTCACTGAGTTGGAGTACTCACATTACTCCCTACACCCTATGTGCAGATTCAGGAGCCTCGGGTCCCACTAGCGAGTGCTGATTGCTTCCAGTAGGCGGTTCGGAGTTCACTAGGTAGCTGCTTGGCGTTCGCAGCCTAGTGCTTCTCCCTCTTATCTTATTGTCCTTGTATTAATTCTGTAATACACTATGTAGACTCTTCCTACTCTTAAATTGTTGTTAGATGCTCATGACTGGTGACACCCCGATGTCGGACTGTGTTTATTTCCGAAATTTTTCTTTTTCACTTTATTTGGGATTTATCACTTATTAATGGCTTAAATTGAATTATTATAATTGTTACAAAATAAATTTGGGAGTTGTGTTGGCTGGCCTTATCTTCACGAGAGGTGCCATCATGATCGGGTCCGGTTTAGGATCGTGACATTTATTCTCTTATGATTTTCTAAATTGACAAGTATTTGGAACAACTATGTATTTTTAGTATATATGATAACTAAATAGGAATGGAGAGAGTATATTTTATCTTGAAAGATTCGTGAGTTTATTTTGGGTGAAGAAGGAAAGCTGATGCAACTTTTATAAATATATTGCACATTTTGATGCCTGAATAACAAAGGATTGTATAAGCAGAATAGCTTTAACAACTTCATCCTTAAACTTGACTCCTTACTCATCAAGGATATGCTTAGGGTGTCAAGTTGAGCAATTTTAGACGGGTCAAAATAGATTAGGTCAATAAATGGGTGAATCATTTTATAAATCAAAACAATTTCAAAATATTATTATTTATATAGCTACCTTTTCTATTTTAAAGCAAAATGAGTATTTATTTATACCGACCATTGAGGCTTTGATATGCCCAGTAATTTCTCTCTCTCTCTCTCTCTCTCTCTCTCTCTCTCTCT